>JBBCBC010000002.1:20637554-20823013 GCA_037126765.1 Stenogyne calaminthoides
GAAATAATAGAACTTTTCATTGATAAAGACCCGGAGGTCAGATTTACATTACAAGTTACAAGTGCAAAAGGACCTAGAGGTCATTACATAAACCATAAACCGTAAACCCTAAACCTAACCCTAGAAGGGGGGGAGATAGGCTTTAAAGATTTTAGAGCCAGATGCTCCCATTTTCCCCCACTTAACCCTAAAAGGGGTGTGAGAGGCTTTGAAATAATCCTAAGCCACCCTCAGAGCTTCAGAGTGAGGAGCGAGATCGGCATTGAAGGATTTCTAAGCCAGGAGCCCCTAGTCCTAAAATCAATGGGCTCTCCAGCTGTTAAATGGGACACAAGTGCCAAAGATGTGGTCCAAAGACCATATGGCCACAAGTGTCACATGCAAATATTGAGTTTCATATACGATGATCAGCTGTTATCTGATCAAGATCGTATACCAAACTCAGGTTTTGTATCAGACTGAGTTTGTTGATGCTAATTCCGTCATCTCAATAGGCACACAAGGTGCATATGGTTAGGAGAAGTGTCTTTTCATTAGCGATAGTAGATCCGCCGCCTTGGTGGTAGAGAAGCTTGGCAATAATCGTATGTGTAATCTTCGATGATGATGAAAGCAGTAATAAGGGACACACAGGGTTGATTTGAGAAGCTGAAATCATTTGGAAAGGGTTAAAGGTTTTTTACCTGAAGTTTCACCGGAAATAAGGGTTCATCGGGAAACATGGAGTTTAAGCTAAATAAAGAAGATGAATGGTTTATGTTGTGTTGTTTTCCTAAAACCCCAGATCTATTTATAGTAGAAAAATAGGGGTATAGGTGCAAATTTAATTTCTCAAGACCCTTAAGAGAAATTAGCACCGCAAGGACAGCGCGTAGGAGACACGTGACTGATGATTGGATGAGGTTACAGCGATTGATATCACAAAGAATCCAGACTATTATTACGAATGTAAAATCATGCCGACTTAGGGAATCGAGACGACTATCCGATTTTCCACGAATAGGTTTTGGCGGTAACACTTATCCCAAGAATTGACTTGATCTGAGTAGAATCAGAATAGGTCAACTAAAATCTGATTAAATAAGAGACTGATCAGATGAGGAAGATCAGTTGAGTATGATACCTCAACAAATCATATAAATCAGTCAATAAGTAATCAGAGATAACAGTTGAAGGGGGAACTTCAACTAATCAGGAAGGATCAGAAAAAGGGAATATCAGACGCAACGTGGAACGGATCAGTTTAACGGGACAGTTGGGAAATTATAAGGATTAGGCAGAAAACTAAGATCAACAAGTGGTACAAATAGACTTCAAGTGGTATTGACTGATTACAATATCAGTTAACCAGATACGCATTTCTGTTTCTTTGTTTACTGCTAACATATCTGAAATTATTTGATAATATTTGCCTTTACTGTACACATACTTTTGTGACACATACCCTGCAAAGTATTTAATGCGGACGTAGGGCATATGTATTAAATGCCACTAAATGTGTTTTTAAAATCCAAAAGGCAATCGCACGTGCATATCCTGACCACACGATCGAAACCGCTCAATCTGGATCGTTTATCCTTTTAAAACGTTTGATCTTCTAGTCTCGATTTTCCCTCCTTCCTTTTTATAAGCTTCATCAAAACCCTACCAGAATACTTTTCTCAAAATTCTTGCGATTTATTCTCTTCAAACTCACAGTTACCTTTCTACACTTCAACGTGTTTCTTGCGATTCAACCTATTTCAAAATCGAAAAGCAGAATCTGGTAATTTCTGGCTATTTGATGAATTACTTTCCTAAAATCCATTGATCATATAGATTACGTCTACTTATGTTATCCTGTGTTATGCCTTATTATCTATTGGTATCTGTATGTATCCATCGGTTACTAGGTCTGATAATCAGTATGTGATATCTTTATAGTTATGCACAACTTATTAATCGAATCTATCTTGTTGTAGATGGCTACTCACGGATTGAGCAAAATTATGTGTAATTATGCGGATTTGGCAACCAAAATTGTTGAAGACAAATTTATAAGGTTTGGTGTTACACGGGGATCCAGAATCAATGGAGGTGGAACAAATTCTGAGAAGGTGCAATCTCGAAAAATACTGTGCTGCTCATTGTAATCCAGTAATGCAGTATGAGGCACTAGAATTCTTGAGGAATTTGCAGGTGGACACGAAAAATCCTGAAGACCAACTGATTTCTTCAGTAAATGGAGAGGATATCAGACTTACAAATGCTGATATAACTCGACTGTTCAACCTGCCCAAAGGAAAAATCTCTCCTGCTCACTACAGGGAGAATGAAGACGAACTGATCAAAAATGAACTCTTCAGAGTGGCTGATAAACACCAGACCGTAGGCTTTGTCAGGCCTATGATGAAAAGGAAATACTGTCTGTTGTTTGACATTATGTCAAAAATAATTATGGGTATTTCTTTCAGCCCAGATGGATTAACAGCTGTCAAAATGTATAGCATGGCCGCTATTATCGATGGAGCCAAAAATATTAATTGGCATGGTTTTCTGAAGGCTATTCTGATCCAAGAACATGACAAATTTGGAGTTAGTGAATAGAGACAAGTCTATCTGAAGAAGAGAATCAACAATCTCAACAAGGTTGCAGTCATTCTGAAGGACAAGATGCCCAATGCTGAATGGGATCAGAACGGACTGAAGTCCTACAAGGCCTTTCTCTCAACCACAACTGCCATCTATGGGCCGACAGATGATGATATGCAGCCCACTCCCCCTAAGGTTAAGAAAGGGAAGAACAAGGAGACAGCTACGTCTGCAACTGATCCTCCTCAAAAGAAGAAGAGAAAACTGGTAAAGGCTCAGGAGAAGAGGAAAAAGAAAGTAAAACAGACCACCATGACTCTTTCTCTGGAAGACGAGACAGATGAAGAAGGAGCGCCAGATCAGCCTGATGCGCCACAGAGATCAACTGAAAAATCAGACAGGCAGGCTTCCCAAGTTGAGAGCTCGCCAGAGCAATCAGAGGGAGGAGCAAGGGATGAAAGATCTATATCACCCCAATCTCGCGCTAATTCACCACTCAAACTTTTAGCCACTGAGCATATCTATCCTTCTCCTTCACCTGCTCGCGAACCTGAAAGTTCACCTGTTCGCGAACCAGTAAGATCACCTGCTGCAGAACCGACTGCAAGAGCTGCTACAGAACCCAACCCTACTGCAGAACCTCTGCAGATTCAGCCAATCAGTCAACATCCAGCTACTCGGACACCACCAGAACCCTCCACATCTCATCAACCTGAACCTGGTCGATCTGAACAGTTGATTCCTGAGTCCAGATCATCCAAGACCATCACCGGGAGAATGGTCAGAATGAGAATTGAACGCGAAATTGATGAGTTGTACCCGGAGTTGGAAGCCCATCCTGTTATTTGGGAAGAAGTAATGGAGATCCTCACTTGGAAAGATCTCCGTTTGAAGAACTTCTCAGATTTCATGATCATTATTGAACAGATGGGAGGTGCTGATGCATTCGCAGATTTTGATTTCGACATGAAGAAATCCACTCAGGTAGGATCACCAGCTGAACTGATAACTGCTGAAGCGATCAAAGCTCTAATCCACAGAAAGCTGGGAATTATTGAACAAGTTGAACTGGAGGCTGTTGCAGAAACTCCTAAGGAAGATGATCCTATGAAGGATGTGGGAGTTGCCGATGATAGTGGAACTGGTGCTGCAATTCATGACCAGCCACTGGAGGTGAAAACAACTGGAAATGATCAGGTGATACAAAATATTCCTGCAACACACATCACCGCTGGTCAACTTCAGGAGATCAGATCTTGTTTTAAAGATCTTCTGAAAGAAGAAGTTGAGGGAGTGTTAGCTAATGAACTTAGCAACACAATAGCTGATCAGAGGCAGATTGGCCTCAAAGAAATGACGGATCAACGGGAATTGGCAATTTCCCAGATTGAAGCATCAAAGATCAGTTCTCTCAAACCATGACCAACCTGACTGCTGAATTTAAAAAGACAGTTGACGACAAGCTAGTCCAGGTTGATCAACAACAAGTTTCTCTTCTGATGGTCACTGAAAAGCTTGAAATGACCTGAAGAAAAACTTGATAAACTCATTCTTACCCTCTCTACTGCAGTTGAATCTGTCAAGATTGAGCTGATCTCAAAGATTCAAAATCTATCTACTCAAGCTCAAGGTTTATCTGTTGCAGATCTTAACAAAGCCATATCAGTCAGCTTTGGATCTCTGACTTCCCACCTCAATAATCTTTTTGATCAAACCAAAAAGGGGGAAGGACAGGTTGAGAAACCAACTGACTTCATCAGAATAACAGAAGAACTGATTCAGACAGTTGAATCCTATGGCCAGAGAATAGACCATCTGGATCTATTTGCTAATGAAGTTTCTGGGAAGATGGAGAAGTCAAAGGCAAGAAAGTTAGTTGTGGGTGCTGGGTCATCAAAACCTGTACCAGCCACTCAGACTAAGAGAGTCACAAGAAACACAGCTAGCCAGATACATGCCGATAAGGAACTTGCTGAGAAACTGACTAAGGAGCATATTGCTGAAGAAGCTCGTATTAGTGAAGAAGAAAGAAGGACAGAAAAATTGGCAGAGGCAGAAGACCTGAAAAAGAAATACAGATAGAGGGCGAAGAAAGGCAGAGCCGAAAAATCTGGAACTTAAACTTAGTTGCCAGCAAGAGTTGATGAAATCATTCCTAAAACTACTGCTCATGCTGATAGGTTCGAGGAATGGAATAAGATCATAAGTGAATGGCTTCTGAATGCATTTGTTCTGGACCTAGTGCCACAAGAAGAATCACCAGATGCGGAATTTCTCAACTGGTTGGAGAACAAGCACCCAGATTTTCTGAAATATCTGGAAAATGAGGCCAGAATAATCAATGTGAGAATATCTCGTCAAGAGTATGACATGATGGACTACTCGAAGAAGGCAGATGACTCATTTGACAGACTAGCATTTCAAAGGTTCTATTTTGACATCCTGAACAAAGCTCGCATAACTGATCCTCAGCAGATAAATGATGTCAAATGGAAGCTATACCTGATATTCAACGTCTCTCAGGATCAACGAGAAATGCCAGAGGGATATAAGCCAAAAGATTAAAAATTAGAAGACTGTTTAGGATCAGCTGAATTTAAACTCAAACTTTTCTGATGTAACCTGCAATTGATAAATCTGCTGAATGAAAAGTTTATTCTTTTTCTGATCCTAAGACAAAATCTCATTGTCTTCTGATTATGTGTTCTTTACTGTTTTATATTTATCAACTGTGTTGGTTTCTCAAGTGTTTTTGTTTCATCAAAAAGGGGGAAATTGTTGGGAAATTTAGAGTTTTGATGAAAGTTCCAAAACACATGTAATAGGACCAATCGGACACATTGGTAATGATGTGTTTTTAAATACCAGTTATAAGATGACCAGTTGATACTTATTGTATAGAACAACTGATGTATAAGATAGGTCACATATTAAGCGGGAACTCAATATATATATAGGTCAGATCTAAAGACCGGCTGAGAACAAAAGACCAGCTGAAGTCAGAAGGCCAGAAGGCAAGGTAAAGACAGAAGATCAGACGATCTGATAAAGTCAGATGATTAGAGTGAAATCATGACGCTCAAACTCAGAAAACCTGAAGATCAGATGACTACCAGAAGATCAGACTAGAAGACCTACATCAGCCGAGTCTGCTAGTTCAGCTAAGACAACTGGCACCAGAACACTCTATCAGATAGACTGATCAGTTGTAACTGATCAGGTTAGCTCACACCAGGTGGTAACTGATGTTTCATCAAGTCATACGTTGTTGATCTGAACAAGAAGAATGTCAAATTTAGTTGGTAGAACAAACACTGAAAAGTGTTTTTGTTAACCAATAAGAACAAGACACGTATGAACGGAGCCGACAATACGGGATTTGGTGCTGCTTGGTCAAACGGCTATAAAAGACAACTGTTGGGAGATGAATTTAATAAAGAAGATTTTGATTAGATCCCAAAACCCCTGAGTATGACATTTTCAGGATAATCTTGATAGTCTGAGTCAGGATTCAGTATAGAATGTTCAGGATGTTATCTGCACCATGTATAGTCAGCATATATAGATCAGGTTAGATTTTGAAGTTTCAAGACTCAAGAAGTTTAAGAAATCAAGACTCGATAAGTTTCAAGAAACTAAAGACTCAAGAAGAAATCAAGACTCGTTATGTCATCAAGACAATCAAGACTCAAGACATCAAGACTCGAAGACACTAAAGACTCAGAAGATACTGAATACACAGAAGATACTGAAGACTCAGTAAGATACTGAATACTTAGTATAACCTGAATGTTCCGAGGCACTGAATAATATCTACCTGAAGACTACAAAACTGAGAAAAACGCGAATATTCAGAAAAATAGATATTGCCCCAGACATTCATATGCAGACAAAAGGAACTAAGTCTAAGTGTTGTTTAAGGTTATCTCACTCAGAGAGATTGACCAAAAAGAGCCGTTATGTTTCCTAAAAGTGGTGATTGGCTACATGAAAGCATATTTCCTAAAACATGCAAGGGAGTATTCAAACCCTAAAAATAGTCGTTCATCAAACACCATAAGAGGAAACTCATGAAGCTATCTCCTCCAACGGATAGTTTTTCAAGAGTGACCTTGGTGAAGTTGCCTATAAATACTAGTGACCCTTTACATTGAGAGGTTACGGGAAATTTGAAAGCAACTCAAGAGCTCACTCGTATTATTGCAAATTGAAGCACTCGAAAAACCTAGAATTTCCCAAGTGTTTCACATTAAAGAGAACTTATTCACTAAGCCTAGATTGATAAGATATATCCAAAGCTTAGTAGAGATATTCTAGCCTTTGCATTGTTCTTATTGTAAAGGATATCTCATCCTAGTTGGAAACCAACCCAAAACCCAAACCCTTTGTAAGGTAGTTTGAGTGTGTTTGTTGGTGAGTTGGAGTTGTAAAGAGTTAGTAGGCTACTCGAAGGAGTTAGCGAGTAAAACTCTAGAGAAGAAGTTAGTAAGCTACTTGTGGTAGTCTGAACACTTGTGTGTGTTGAGTTAGTAAGCTGCAGTGAGTCAGCCAGAAAAACTCAAGGTAGTAAAGTGAGTAAGCTACGGTGAGGTAGCCGAAAAGCTTTAGGAAGTGGTTAAGGAATTTCTCTGAAGGTCAGAGAGAGTGGACGTAGGAGTTTGAGTCTCTGAACCACTATAATTGCTTTGTTGTTTTGCTTTACAGCTTGCATTATTATCCTTGCATGTCTTTCACTCGAAATCATAATTTTATGATATTCCGTTTGGAATCATCCAATCGAACTTGCATCAACCGATCCACGACCTTAATCAACTTTTTCATTAAAAGGAAGATATTCAAAAAAAGCTAAAAACGAGTATAAATTTAGGGCCAACCATTCCGTGATACTTGAGTAAATTTAGAACGAGATAGTTACCAAAAGCCCGAACTAACGCTCTTTGAGGGTTCAAGAAGATAGTTATCGATCCAAGCGGCTCGGGATCTCTGAAAAAAAACTTCGAGCTCGGTTAAAATAATGAAGCTTCGAAAGTAGCTTCGGGATCATTGTCTCGATGACTTTTGACTCGTATGCGTCTGTGCTTCTCGGGGCGAATCATCGGGACAACCTCGACCCATCGACCTCGGTGAAAGAAAAGTTTTAAGAATCACTGAACACGTGTATTCCCCCCCCCATACACGTGTGAGACTCGTTAGCACCGGGACCAACAACAATTATCCATGTTTTCGGCCACGCCGTCCCTGAAGCACGTCACATCAAATCCTACATATCTACCAAATATAGCCGAAAATTCAAATTGCTCTCCAACGGCTCTTTGATTTTGGGATCTATAAATATGGGATTACTCTTCAGAGTGTATAACGGAAATTATCAAGAAGCTCATATACTATAGCAAAATTTCCGCACGAAGAACACAACCTTGAAGATTATTTTCTAAGTGTTCATCCCATAGTTCTTAGCACAGAAATCTTATCCTCTAGCTGTTAGACTACTTAAATACTAGGATAGATTTCAAAGTTGGAACAAACAACAAATCTTACCCAAAACCCAGAGTTAGGTTAAGTTTGTTTAGTAAGATTTCAGACTAGGGATTCTAGTTCTGATTTCTAGGATCGGTTGAGTGAGAGCTCTATAAATATTTGTTGGTGTAATGTGTTGGACTAACACAATAATCTAAGTCCAGTTGGTTAAGTTGGTTAAGTTGGTGGCCCTTGTGATAGGGAAGAGTGGATGTAGGACTGGTTGTCCGAACCACAATAAATCTTATGTGCATTTACCTGATTAATTAACTGCTTTACACTATTGCACACAACTTGATTAAATCTGCATACATATTCTGAGTTAGGATCAGCTAGCACCAAGCTACTGATCTGATCAGATTGACTCCATAGTCATCTAATTGAAAACAGCTTCGGAATCTGATTTGTTATAAACTGGTTTTTCACACGGGTATAAACAATCAGTTAAACTGATAGACACCGAATTGATCTGCCCTCAGGCGATCAGTAAGTTGGATATTAGTCCAAACTGATTCACTTGCACTCTGATCAGGCAAACTACAATCACACCTGATCTGCACGAAAAAGTTTTCAGAAGTCTATTCACCCCTCCCCTCTAGAATTCTGCCCTCACGAAACCCGTTTGGGACTTACACATTCTGATCGTGAAAATTTTGTGGGAAGGGAGTTTAAAATATGTTGTTCTCAAGAGATACACTTTTAGATGCCTCTTGGAAGGGAGTTTAAAATATGTTGTTCTCATTCAGCCCACTTGGAGTTCGTTGCGAAGGCAATGCAACTCCAATTACGCTCCCACTGTCTGAAAGATGATCACTTAGTGATAAACTTCCACCATGAGAGTTGTTAAATGCTCCCAATGATTCTTTGTCACGTTTCTTTGACAAATCATCAGTCTCTATGTTAATCTGTGGGTCTTGAATTTCTTCAAGTTCTACCATCTTATGACCTTGTTCCTTAAACACATAGTCTTCTTCGAGGAACCTGGCCTGCCTAGAAACAATCACTGTTTGTTTCTCAGATAGATAGAAGTAATATCCTTTAGTTTCCATACGATATCCCACAAAGTAACCCTTTTCACCTTTGGATTCCAACTTGTCGGTAAGCATCCTTTTCACAATCACTGGGCAACCCCATATTTTGATATATGTAAAAGTTGGCTTCTTGCCACACCATAGTTCATATGGTGTATGCTCAACCGATTTAGATGAAATCCTATTCAGAATGTAGATTGAGGTTTGTAACGCATATCCCCATAAGAATGTTGGAAGAGAGGAAAAGCTCATCATGGACCTCACCATGTCCAACAAGGTTCGGTTTCTCCTCTCAAACACTCCGTTCATTTGCGGTGTTCCGGGAGGAGTCCACTGTGATTGGATTCCATGTAACTTTAGGTAATCAGTGAATTCATGGCTAAGGTATTCACCTCCTCAATTCGATCGAAGAGTCTTTATACTCTTACCAAGTTGCTTCTTTACTTCAGCTTTATACTCTTTGAATTTCTCAAAAGATTCGGATTTGTGTTTCATAAAATTCACATACCCCGTACCTTGAAAAATCATCAGTAAAAGTGATGAAGTAGCCGAAGTGACCCCTAGCTAGAGTGGACAATGGTCCACATACGTCACTGTGGATCAACTCTAGAACTTCTTTGCCATGCACCTCTTTCTCATAAAGGGTTTATCGATCATCTTGCCCATGAGACAAGATTCGCAATCTCCATAAGACTCAAAGTCAAATGGGGTTAAGTAGTCTAACTTTCTTAACCTTGCAATTCCTTTCTCGTTTACATGATCAAGTTCTACAATGCCATAAGTAAGTCGGGTTTTCATGATTACTAAGTTTGAGTCTTTTATTTTGTATATTAAGAACATCATATCCATAATGCAATAAATACATGTTGCGAGTAATAGAAAGAACTAGATTACATTCATTAAGTTCTAATCTAAAACCATAGGGTGAGTCTAACACATAAGTCCCCACACGTTCAGTAGCAACTCTTGCTTCATTTCCACATGTAAGATGACTTCACCCGCCCTAACTACCCTAAGACACATGAGCCACTTCACATTCGTACAAATGTTTATCTTAATAACAAACATAGATGTTCTAGTTCCAGAAGCACTCAGTGCCTTCTTTTCAGCAACCAGAACTTTACAGTCCTTCTTTCGGTGCCCTCTTCTACTTACAGTAGAGGCACACATCCTTGTCTACCCACTCCTTCTTTTGAACACCATCTCGGTGATAGTGAACTCAAAAATCTTGAGCATGTTGTGAAGTTCAGGCATGGTCGCATTCGTCTTATTCATATTGTAGTTGTTGGGAGATGAATTTAATAAAAGATATATGATTTTGATTAGATCCCAAAACCCCTGAGTATGACATGTTCAGAATGATCTTGATAGTTGAGTCAGGATTCAGTTTTAGAGTATTCAGGATGTTATCTGCAAAATGTATAGTCAGCAGATATAGTTCAGGATATGTTCTGAAGACTCTGAAGAACTCAGTATGCTTCTGAAGAAACTGAAGTTTCAGTATGAAACTGAAGGTTCTGAAAACTCAGTGTGAAACTGAGATACTGAAGACTCAGTATGATACTGAAGAACTGAAGACTCAGCATGAAGATTCAGTATCAGTCAGAAGACTCAGAAGACTCTGAAGACGCAAGACTGAAGATTGAAGATCAAGAATACTGAAGGCACAGTAATTACTGAAGACTCGGTAAGGTACTGAATGCTCAGTATGAACCTGAATGTTCCGAGGCACTGAATATATCTATCTGAAGGATGCAATACTGAGAAGATTGCGATTCCTTAGAAAACAGATATTTGCCAAGACATTCAAATGCAGAGAAAAGGAACTAAGTCAGAAGTGTTGTTAAGGTTATATCAAACTCAGAGTTTGTAACCAAAAGAGCCGTTGAAGGTGTCTACCTTTAACTGGAGACAAAAGTCAAAAAGAGGAAGACGACACTGTACCATACTGACACTGACAGTGACAGGTCGCTGAAAAAGATGTCAGATGTACAAAAGTTCCAGACTGCAAAAAGTGAAGACCGGCTACATGAAAGTCTATTGCCTAAAACATGTTCGGGAGTTTTCAAACCCTAAATATAGCCATTTCTCACACACCATGAGAGGAAACTCACGAAGCTATCTCTCCAACGGATAGTTTTCAAAAGTGACCTTGGTGTATGCCTATAAATACTGGTGACCCTCTACATTGTAAGGTTACGGGAAATTTACACTCAACTCAAGAGCTCAAACTTATTCTTGCAAAAGTTAAAGCACTCGAAAAACTTAGAATTTCCCAAGTGCTTCTATATTGAAGAGAGCTCACTATACTAAGCCTAGCTTGATAAGAATTATCCAAAGCTTAGTCGAGATATCCTAACCCTTTGCATTGTGCTTCATTGCAAAGGATATCTCATCCTAGTTGGAAACCAACCGAGAAACCCCTAACCCTTGAGAAGGTAGTTGGAGTGTGTTTGTTGGTGAGAAGAGTTGTAAAGAGTTAGTAAACTACGCGGAGTAGTCAGAAATCTCTAGAGGAGAAGTTAGTAAGCTACAGGGGTAGTCTGAAAGCTTGTTTGTGTTTGAGTAAGTAAACTACGGAGGTAGTCAGAAAGCTCAAGGTCAGGTTGAGTAAGTAAACTACGTGGAGTAGTCAGAAAACTCAGGGCCGAGTTGAGTAAGTAAACTACGCGAGGTAGTCAGAAAGCTCAGAAGTGTTTAGTGAATTTCTCTGAGGATCAGAGAGAGTGGACGTAGGAGCTTGAGTCTCTGAACCACTATAATTGCTGTGTTCTTTATTGCTTTCTGAAGGATCAAGCGCTTGCCACTAGACTAAAAGCCCGGACTTGTAGTGAGGTGCTACTTTAATTCCCTTAACCCATACCTAGCAGCAGGCACCATGGGAGGCACGCAACTATGCCTTTAATCGAGCGAACGAGGGGTCTCGCAACTGACCTTAAAGGCAGGAGACTGCTAGGATTTCTCCCAACAATCCCCCCCCTAGCAGTAGCCTGACTTTCGCCAAACATACCACTATTTGCGTCATGGGGGACTCGAACCCGTTATCTGTGCTCTGATACCGATTGAAGGATCAAGCGCATGCCACTAGACTAAAAGCCCGGACTTGTAGTGAGGTACTACTTTAATTCCCTTAACCCATACCTAGCAGCAGGCACCATGGGCGGCACACAACTATGCCTTTAATCGAGCGAACGAGTGGTCTTGAGCCGCAACTGACCTTAAAGGCAGGAGACTACTAGGATTTCTCCCAACACTTTCCTTATCTGTGCTTAACTATTGCATTGACTTGATTTTGAAAGCATACTTTTCACTGAAATTCAGTTGGAATCAATCCACTGAAGTTGCATAACTGAATCACAGCTTAATCACTATTTCATACAGGGAAGGTTTTCAGCAAAGCTTAAAACGAGTATAAACTAAAGGGCCAACCATTCCGCACGACTGAGTAGCTAGAACAGATAGTTACCAAACTGAACTCTCTTCTGAGGATTCAGTAAGTTAGTTATCTGATCCAAACAACTCGATCTCTCGACACTCGTGGACTCGGTTGGGATTATCTCGAGGTATCCTGAAAGCTTTCGGGATCACTGTCTCGATGAGACTTTGACTCGGAAGCGATCTGTGCTTCTCGAAACCTAATCTTCGAGGATTATCGACCCAAGTGACCTCGATGAAAAAAAAAGTTTTTAAAAACACTGAACACGTGTATCCCCCCACACACGTGTAAGACTCGTTTGCACCGGGACCAACAAGTGGTATCAGAGCAGTGGTTCGACTTGACCACCTGCTTTGTTGACCAAAGTTTTATTTTCAAAAATACTTGTGGTCTATCTGAACTGATCTTATTTACTGAACTTTTTTCTTTTCAAAAGATCAGATAAAAATGTCTTCTAAAAAACTTCCCATGTTCTCAGTAGAGAACTATGATCTATGGAGACTAAGAATGCAGTCTCATCTGTATTCCAAACATGAGTGTATGTGGAGAGTGGTCTCTCAAGGACCATTCCAATTTATTGTGGTGAATCCCAGAGGAACAGAAGATGAGAGAATTGATCCTAGAGCAGAAATTCCTAAGTCTGATGACCAACTGACTCCTGAGGAGAGAAAGTTAGTCAATCTAGACTACATTGCAAAAGACACACTATACAGTACAATTGATGATGGTGTGATGGGAATGATCTCTCACTGTAATACAGCTAAAGAGATTTGGGATACACTAGATGTTATGTGCCAAGGCACAGATCATATAAAAGAAAACAAACTTTCAGTGGCAATTGGAAAGTTTGATAGTTTTGAAATGGATGATGGTGAATCAATAGACAAATTGGAAGTCAGATTCACTAGCATCATGAATGATCTAAATGCACTTGGAAAGAAATATCCACAAAGAGAAGTTGCATTGAAAATTCTTAGAGGTCTTTCTAAGAAATGGGATATTCATGCAGTGGTGATTGAAAACACCAAGAACATTAATTCAATGCCATATCAACAAGTCTTCTCTGAGCTGAAGGCCTATGAATTTGTAATTGATAAGAAATCCAAAAGGTCGACAAAGAAAGATGATTCTTCATCTAGTAAGAATGTGGCTTTAAAAGCCAAAGACTAAACTCAGAAAACTAGAGAGTTCGAGAACCCCATGCCAAAAAATCGGGATGAGCTTGAGGAAAAGCTAGCAATCGATGGCAAGGAGGTTTAACAGACTTAATAATAGATTTGGAAAATACAAAAAGCTATTACAGAACCACAGTGCCGAAAGAAACCCGAGGACAGATCAACTGAGAAGAAGAAGGACCTGAAAGCTGAAGGATCTTCATCCAAAAAAGAAGGACTCCAAGTCCAAGGAAGAAAATGATCAGGATGATGATACCAACAGATGCTATAATTGCGGAAAGAAAGGTCACTTCCAAATGATTGTCCGATTTGAGTGCTTGGAGAGAAGAGAAAGGCAAGCTAAAAGAGACAAGATGTTCTCTAGCAAAAAGGCCATGGTTGCGGAAGAAGAACACTCGAGGAGGATCTAGCTCTTCGGATGAGATATTCTCAGATAGTGAAAGTGATGACATCTGTCTGATGGCCATTGAGGAGGTAAACTCTTCTTTTCTCTGTTGTTGCTCCTACACTAGCACAAGAGTTTTCAAGTTCCACCGAAAAATAAATCATTTTTGACTGATGGATTCTTTTGAGAATCGATGAAGGACTATGTTATTTTGCAAGGATCGCTAAATAGAACTCAAGAGCATAATAAGGAACCGAAAGTTTGAAAATCTAAAATGGAAAGACTCTAGCAATCTTCAAATCACTTCTCAATTAATGGGAGCTCTTGATGAATCGGATGTTCTCAAAGTACAACTCTCGAGAAAGAAAAAGTTGATAATGTCCCTAATCGAAAAGCTAGAGAAATCCATTGAAGAGATTCAAATTTAATCGAAACTAAGTTCAATGACCTCTCGAGAAGCATGAAACTCTCACAGAATCATGAGAGGATAGTGCATGAAGAAGTTAACTCTATTGAATAATGCATCTAATGTAATAGATGAAATTCAGAGTTACCAGATATCTGTGACTATAAAAACCGGATTGGGATACATTCGGGGGAACCTCACAAGGTCATCTAAATCTTTGCATCAAGTAGCAAGAAGACAATCTTTGTAAAACCAATGGCACCTACACTTCAAAATCAAGTAATGCCCGGTGGTTGTAGATAAGGAAAAGGACCTATGGTCTCGAAAAAACCGAATGATCGGGTTAGAAAGCCCAAACCTCGGTGAAGGCTAGAAAACATGAAGCGATCGATTGAAATGTTTTAGCAAGTACTTCAAAGCCTCGGGCTAAGAATGCAAACCCGAAAGGCTCCACATCAACCATCGGAGAATCCTTAGATGAGAAACACTCAACAGAGACATTCTCAATCAAAGAGACCAAGTCCTCGAGATCTTTGAAAGACCCAGATTTCAATCTGCACAACCCGAACCCCACTTGCCTAAGGGTAAAGGTTATCTCAACCCAAGTCATCAAAGATTTATACTACCGCACAAAAAAGCCTAATCATCCAACAAAAGGCCTGAACCAAAGAAGAATTCAAAAGCCCATGTTCATGCTAAAGCTAGCAAACATACACAGAAAACTGCTAAGGCACCCAGAGTAGTAGATGTGTATGTTGATGTTTATGGAAGACAAATTAGTCACTCTAAAGTGATTAGAGTTGTCGAAGCGATTTGGATTCCGAAAAGGTACATCTAACCTTGTAGGACCCTACACAAAAACGGGTACCTAAGAATTGATCTGTTTTTCAGGAGGAAAACAAGGGCACTGAACTGACTAAAGATCACATGGCACTGATGAGCAGAGATGAAAAAGCTCCTGATATATGGTATCTTGACAGTGAATGTTCAAGACATATGACATGATACAAGAAGATACTCAGTGACTATGTTGAACAAAGAGGCCCACAGATCACTTTTGGAGATAACTCCAAGGATGCGGATCAAGGATATGGAACTTTGGAAATCGACTCAGTTCATATCCATGGTGTTTCATATGTATTTGGATTGAAGCATAACTTGCTTTCAATTAGCCAATTCTGTGATAAGGGTTTTAATGTTGAGTTCTCTAAGAACTTATGTTTTGTGAAAGATGATACATCACGTAAAGTATTCTTGACCGTACAAGAAAAGGGAATGTGTATCTTGTTTGATTGGAGTTCAACTCCTAAAGATACATGTTTAGTTGCTAAAAGTTCCACGTATACCCGGTTGGTTATGGCATAAAAGAATGAATCACCTAAATTTCAAAACCCTGAACAAGCTTGCAAGATTAGCTCTTGTGAGAGGGTTGCCTAATGAAGTGTTCAGTAAGGAACATATTTGTGATGCGTGCCAGAAAGGGAAACAAATAAAAGCATCTTTTAAAAGTAAAGTTGAGGTTTCTACTGAAAGAATACTTCAGTTACTACATATGGATCTTTTTGGTCCTATAACACCTGTAAGCACTAATGGCAGGAAATACACATTGGTAGTAGTTGATGACTACTCAAGATATACTTGGGTCATATTCTTACTCGATGAAAAAAGAGACTCGAATAAAAGTTTGCGAGTTCTTGAAAAGGCTTAGTATTGAGAAAAATCTGAGTGTGGTCAAAATTAGATCTGACAAAGGAACTGAGTTTATAAATCATATCATATCTAATTATTGTGCAGCAAATGGAATTTCACATGAAACATCAGCTGCAAGGACCCCTCAAAAAATGGTGTTGATGAAAGAAGGAACAGGACTCTGAAAAAAGCTGCAAGGACAATGATAGCTGAAGCTGATATTCCTAAAAGATTTTGGCCTGAAGCTGTCAACACTGCATGCTACTCTCGTATCGCGGATCCATCTTGACCAAGAGTCAAGGCAAAACACCCTATGAGCTTTGGAATGAAAGGAAGCCTCTTGTTTCTTTCTTTTCGTGTGTTTGGTTTCTTGAGTGTTTCATATACACAATAAAGGTAAAGATCGGTTGAAAACATTTGATAGTAAAGGCGATGAAGGAATATTCTTAGGATATTCTCAAGTCGATAAAAGCTTCGAGTTTACAAATTGTAGGACTCTTATTGTGGATGAAACACCTCATGTTGTTTTTGATGAATCTACTTGTGTTCGGAAGAAACAGAAACATGATGCAGATGAACCGACTAAGAGGATCACCAGATTAAGCCCGAAAACGAAAGATAAATCATCCATTTGAACTCGAAGAAGAAGAAGTCACCACTATCTATGATTGGGTGACTCGGACTCGAATAAAGAAGTTCGGGATGGAACTCGGGATGGTGAGACTCGGAAAACCAACACTCCAAAGGTCACCAATCTGAGCAGACACGATTCGGACTCGGGTATGTGATGCCAATGAAGATGTGGTCACAAAAGAGGCAAATTCTGAATCTATCAACCAAAGGGGAACAAATGTCTCTGACAATGTTCTGAATAGAATTTCCCCTGAGGAAGATGATTCCCTTTCTCCTTTTCTATTGTTCCCTGAGTTTACTGATTTAACTGAACCTAACATTTCAAATGTTAAGGATACTATTGAAGGGGGAACATCAAGTAGGAAATGGTTAGATAGTCATCCTACAAGTCAGATTGTGGGTGATCTAACTGAAGGTGTTAAAACAAGAAGGTTCCATGGTGAGAGTGCACTATTCTGCTGCTTCCTATCAGAGAAAGAACCTACTGAGATTTGTGAAGCTCTACAAGATTCTCATTGGATTACTGCTATGCAAGATGAGCTGAATCAATTCTCAAGGAATGAAGTATGGGAGCTAGTAGATAGACCAAAAAGGCACAATGTCATTGGAACCAAGTGGGTTTTCAAGAATAAAAGAGTTGAAAACAACAACATTGTAAGAAACAAGGCAAGGCTAGTTGCACAAGGTTATTCCCAAGAAGAAGGCTTGGATTATGATGAAACCTTTGCACCGATTGCAAGACTAGAAGCCATCAGATTGTTTCTTGCATATGCTGCCCACATGAAGTTCACAGTCTATCAAATGGACGTGAAAAGTGCATTTCTGAACGGTGTGCTTAAAGAAGAGGTTTATGTGGAACAACCTCCTGGTTTCAAACAGAATGACCAAGTTTACAGGCTCAGAAAAGCTTTGTATGGTCTCAAACAAGCACCCAAAGCATGGTATGATACACTTTCTCAGTTTCTTACTGACCATGGTTTTGTCAAAGGAACTGTTGATAGAACTCTGTTCAGGATAGAGGATGGGGAAGATATCTTACTAGTTCAGATATATGTTGATGACATCATTTTTGGATCTCCAAACCATCAGCTGTGTGAAAAGTTTTCAATACTGATGAAAGGCAAGTTTGAGATGTCAATGATGGGAGAGATGAATTTCTTTCTAGGTCTTCAAGTGAAACAATCAAAGGATGGAATATTCATCAACCAGGCAAAGTACACCAGAGATCTGATTGCTAAATATGGTGTACAGAATTGCAATGCAGTTAGAATTCCCATGAATACTAACTACAAGATGGATCCTGATTCTGAAGGCAAATCAGTGAGTCATACTGATTATAGAGGAATCATTGGATCATTGCTCTATCTCATAGCAAGTAGGCCGGATATAACATTTGCTGTTGGGATATGTGCAATATACCAAGCTAATCCTAAGGCTAGTCACATGGAAGCTGCCAAAAAGATACTGAAGTATCTTAAAGGCACAGTGAATAGAGGATTATGGTATCCAGCTGATGATAACCTTGAATTAACTGGTTACTCAGATGCTGATTATGGAGGTTGCAGAATTGACAGGAAGTCCACTTCAGGAACTTGTCAATTTCTAGGAAGTAAGCTGATATCTTGGTTTTCGAAGAAAACAAACCTCGATGCAACTAGTACTACTTTCTTAATATATGGTCTGCGAGGAAGTCAGTTGCGTGCTCGATTCTTTGGCTCAGACAACAATTAAGGGATTATAAAGTTGTAGCCAATGAAGTACCAATATTTTGTGACAATAATAGTGCCATTGCTATTTCACAAAATCCGGTATTGCACACCAGATGCAAGCATGTGGATATCATACATCACTTCATCAGAGATCATGTCGAGAAAAAGGACATAAGGATGGAGAAAATTCATCTTGATAAGGAAAGAGGCGATATCTTGACTAAACCTTTGGGTTGAATCAAGATTTCGGGAACTTTCAAATTGAGTTAGGGATGTTAGAACCCGGTGTATAGAGTAAAATCAAAAAAATTGAAGATTTTCGGATGCATGAAGTTTTCTCGAATTCTCTTGAGAAACTTCGGGATAAAATGGAAATCTTTTGAATCGAGTCTCGTGAAACTTCAGATCTTCAAGGTCAAGATTTCGATAGATCTTGAACCAATTCAAGACTCGATATTATCTTGACATTTTATCAAGGACAGTACTCAGTAAGACTGATAGAGGGAAATTAGTCTGAAGAAGTAATGACTCATGCGACTCATTTATTGCTTAAGTGAAACTCAGTAATCATTCGCAATAAATACAAAACACCTGAGGAATGTTTTTGGGCGGGATCGTTTTAAATTCCGAAGAAGGTCAACAGTCATTTAATGCTCTGTTACATTAATGACCAATGAGGATATTTTGGCGGCTTACTTTTTCGGAGATCGTGAGGTTCAGATATGCCGATTAATCGAGATTAATCTCAACCGTTGCTTTTCACCTAACCAACGCGATTCCCCACGATTTCGAAGCTATATTTACCCCAATAAGCCATTCAAGCCAAAATTTTATCAAACCCTTCGTTCCCAAATCCTCTGCAAATAAATCCCCTTTGCCCAGAAATTCCCAAACCCTAAAACTTCATTTCTCCAATCAATCTCTAAAATGGCCCCAACCTTGTTCGAGAGATTAGCCGAAACTAACAAGCCTTGGTACGAGTTCGTTGTCTCACTCGAAAGCACAACCAACTCAAAGCCGGAAGAGGAGGCTCTGATATGATTCGATCAAGTAAACTCACCCATCTAGTCGCAGCCCGACATGGAGTTTGCGAAAGAGGTAATCGAATTCATCTATAACTTGAAGATAGATGAAGAGGACTGTATGCATTCTAAGATTACTGTATCACATTTAGAGCGGTCGTCCAAATACATCGATTTTGAGAGGGATTTGTATATAGTTCAAAAAATCAATGATGTTTTTGAGCTCTGTGATAGAGGAGAGGATCTGCGATGTATATGTCGTAGAGAAAGCGAGAGTACTTAGATAGGATTGCCGAGAATCTGTTAAATTTGAGGCGACATTGCATAAGAGGCACTTAAAGCCACAATATCGTGTGTTAATGGATATTGTGAGCAAGAGCATCATGAGTCTTCTATGGGAGTTTTGAGCGGTCAAGACCGAAGCTCGATTGATGGCGGCGATAGAGGCCTCACCCACCACCGACTTAAACCGGGCTGAAATTTTTGATTCGAGACGGTGAGTGAGCAGACCAAAGTGTTGAAGAAGGTTGATGGGGCGATCTCAATAAAAGGCAAGATCCACCATGCCACCAAAATTGCTTATATTTTGGAGATGTGCAGAGAGGAGGAGGATATCTTCGCCAATTCGACCTCATTTCCTAAATCCAAAATTCTCTTTAAACCCATTCTTTGCAAAAAGCGGACCATCGAGGAGGAAGAGAGAAAAGAAGGTAGAATCACCGATTCTTGGTGAAAAAAACTCAACAAACCCGGGGGGAAGGTTTTGTTGGAAGCAAAGATGGAGCGGTGCAAAAGTAATGAAGCGAAAGAACCTTGCCCCAAAGCGCAGAAGATTGGTGGTTCTCACCGATGAAGATGGCGAAGATTCTCGAGAGATTCAACCCGAGGGCCAAACCGCTCGAGTTCGCCATTGCAAGTTTTGGCTCGGAGTTATCTTAAAGGAACAAGAAACGGTCGAGGAGCGGTGTCTTCTCGAGGTTCTTGAGACATCTCTAAGTTCGCATAAAATTTCTCGGAAATTTTCAAAGGAACTCAGTCTCAAAGTTTCCCTCTTGAAAAAAGTGCCGCTGCATGCAGCGAAGAGCTAACTCGTAACCAATCTCGAGGAGGTGTCACCAGTGCCCCTGAACCCACTCGGATGCAAATCGAGGACTGACCGCACAACCTTCAGAGAGGTCAGCTTTGAGACTCGGGGAGCGTAATATTCTTGATGAGCTCCCGAGTGATCTACTTTTTGATCCTCGCCAGGTTTCAACCAACCGGAGAGCCCGAGATGGAAGAAGGGCGAGGGCCAAAGAAGGCGAGTGGAGGAGCAAGGGGAACGGTTCATTCTTGACCGCTACCTGAGCTCACCATACCCCCGATCTGCGCAAGATGTTTTCTTGATTAAGGACAACTGTTCATCCTCAATCGACTCTTCCCGAGATGCTTGATATTGCCGCATTCGAGAGGGAAGATCGGTGGAATGAGGAGATGACCTTTTTCGATCGACTTCTCGGGGAAGGACAAAGCTCGGGATGAAAAACTCCGATTTTGATGAGCCGGTTCGGAGGAAGTTAGGTGAGAGAAAAAGCTATCAAGTTGGTGCCCCTAGCGGAGGAGACAAATCTCAAGATGGAGATGGGGACCAACAGGGAGATGTTGAGGATCGATCTCGGATGGAAAAGGAGACTTCATTGGCGATCAACCTAAAATTGGTCAACCTCGATCGGTTATAGCACTCTTTCAGTACCTTTTGGCACTATTAACAATTATGCCAAAGTTCTTGAAAGTTCTATCTTTAATTCAATTGTCGATAAAATGATCGAGGCTCAATTGGAGACCGGAGCTCGTGACTTAAAGTCAAGCTCGGAATGATCAAACAAAGAAAGGTGCGAAGGTTCCTGAGATTGATCTCACTCCCTTGATGGAGAAACTTGAGAAGGTTGAGCCAATGATGATCAAGATTGCTTAGATGGAAGAAACATTGGCCAATCAAGCTCCAGAAGATGGAAGGTCTTAGTCACTCTTGGTGGTGCTAATCCAAAACACTCGACCTCACGGATGACCTCCATGGAAGATAAGTTTAATGAAAAGCTTGGGGAGTCAAGGTGAGCTCGATCTTTGAAATGAAACAGAAGCACCATGAGTCAACTGCATTTCTAGAGGTGAAATTGGCAGAGAGGAATGAAGTGATGATAAAATCTGCTGTTGAGGAAATGAGCTCAGTGCTCATGACCAAGATGACAGATATGTTCAAGGAAGCACTCTCCGCCGGTTGCCCATTTATCCAAGAATTTTTCGTGGCCAAGAACCATCTAAGGAGGCCGGAAGATGAACAAGATCGAGATAGCGAGGAGAAGTTCGCTGTGTGAGCAAAGAGCAATATCACATGGACACAGCACTCTCCAGACTTCTTCCAAATTACGGTGTCAAGAAGGGGGAAAAGGAAGGTGAAGACCTTAGGAAGTTCATGGCACGTACTTTGGAGAAGAAGGCTCAGAAAGATGCTGAAATGTATAACCTAGCCAAAGCCTTAAGAGAAGTCGAAGCTACTGAGAAGTTGAAGTTCGCCCAGGTGGAGAAACCTATCTACACTCGAAGTTTCGAGCAAACCATGCTTGATGTTGCAAGAGAGAAACCGAAAAGCTAGAGCAAAGGTTGGAACAAGCCCATTCACCGAATTGCCTATGAAGAGGAAAGCCTTGGGCGGTGTTCAACCTGAAAGGCAAGCGTGCAAAGGCTTCTAAGCCAATCCAGAGAAAGCTGATTCTAGATGATGAAGAAACCGAAGAATCTGAGTCTCAACCTCGGAAGAAAGTCTTCAACAAGAGAGATGCTCAAAGACACTCCAAATAGAACAAGCTAAGAAAGTTCTTCGCTTTGGTCTCGCGAGCATCTGTGGATCGAAAAAAGAAGATAGACGAAAGAGCGTAGCGAAGGAGTGAATTCGGAAGTTTAAGAGCAAGAGGAAAGGGACATCAAAAGCATCAAGTGGCCCCACGCTTATAAATAGATGCCTATCAAACTCAACGATATGTGGGAAGAAGTCAAGAGAACCTTCTGGTTCAATTATGATGTTCTCAGGGAATGGAGAGGGGAAAGCTCAGATCAGAATGAAGCATTCATTGAATATCTCCTAACCTTCTATCCAAAGTATCTACAGAGCTGGATTAACCTTGCGGATGAAGGAGAGGTACAGATAGTAGCCCCTGGTCCATATTCCTATCCTCCTCCGAGACTTGGTAATGGCTTGGTAAATGAGAAGGCCATTACTCAAGAAATTGCTTTCGATATCTTTGGTCATTGGGTTTAACAGGAAACAATCCGGATATCATTAAGGAGAGAAATGAGCTGAAGAAGACATTTTTCGGAATGTTCGACCTGGAGGTGCCCGCTGATGAAGTTTAGAATGAAGCAAACTGAAGAGCGTAAGAAAGATCAAGACTTAGAAGATTCTGTAATCTTTAAATTTTTGTCTTTTTGATTTTGTTGATAAACTCATTGTAATCTGTAACTCAAAACTATCATCAATGAAGATTTATCATTATGCTCAAAAGATAATATCTCATTATCTTATTTA
Source organism: Stenogyne calaminthoides (assembly GCA_037126765.1). NCBI lineage: Eukaryota > Viridiplantae > Streptophyta > Magnoliopsida > Lamiales > Lamiaceae > Stenogyne > Stenogyne calaminthoides. The sequence continues at coordinate 20,660,691 of JBBCBC010000002.1, forward strand.
CATGTCTTTTATTTTGATATGCTGAATGAATGTCTCTGAACTGATTGTATGTTTATATAGAGGAAATTGTTTAAGTATTTGGTAATGAACTACTTAAAGAGATTCATTACTGAAGAAATTACTGAATGATTTAAATTGTTGGGAGACAACCAATCTTGTTATAGGATAAACTGAAACCTGAGTATAGGTTATATGTTTGTAACAAGATAGGTTTTGGCATCATCAAAAATGGGGAAATTGTTGGGAGATGAATTTAATAAAAGATATATGATTTTGATTAGATCCCAAAACCCTTGAGTATGACATGTTCAGAATGATCTTGATAGTTGAGTCAGGATTCAGTTTTAGAGTATTCAGGATGTTATCTGCAAAATGTATAGTCAGCAGATATAGTTCAGATAGGTTAAAAGACTCAAGAACTCAAGATGCTTCAAGAAACCAAGTTTCAAAGATGAAACCGGTTACGTTCAAGACTCAAGTGAAAACCGAGATATCAAGACTCAAGATGATATCAAGAACCAATACTCGCATGAAGATTCAAAGATAGTCGAAGACTCAAGACTCGAAGACTCAAGACGCAAGATCAAGATTGAAGATCAAGAATATCAAGGCACGAATTATCAAGACTCAAGAAGGTATCAATGCTCAAGATGAACTCCGAATGTTCCGAGGCAATCAATATATCTATCCGGCTGATGCAATATCGAGAAGATTGTGATTCCTTAGATAATGTATATTTGCCAATACATTCAAATGCGCATAAAAGGAACTAAGTCGGGAAGTGTTGTTAAGGTTATATCAAACTCGAGTTTGTAACCAAAAGAGCCGCTGAAGGTGTCTACCTTTAACCGGAGACAAAAGTCAAAAGAGGAAGACGACATCAGACCATACCGACAATCGACAAAGGATGTGTCGTTGAAAAAAAGATGTCAGATGTACAAAAGTTCCAGACTGCAAAAAGTGAAGACCGGCTACATGAAAGGTTATTGCCTAAAACATGTTAGGGAGTTTTCAAACCCTAAATATAGCCATTTCTCACACACCATAAGAGGAAACTCACGAAGCTATCTCTCCAACGGATAGTTTTCAAAAGTGACCTTGGTGTATGCCTATAAATACTGGTGACCCTCTACATTGTAAGGTTAAGGGAAATTTATACGCAACTCATGAGCTCAAACTTATTCTTGCAAAAGTTAAAGCACTCGAAAAACTTAGAATTTCTCAAATGCTTCTATATTGAAGAGAGCTCACTATACTAAGCCTAGCTTGATAAGAATTATCCAAAGCTTAGTCGAGATATCCTAACCCTTTGCATTGTGCTTCATTGTAAAGGATATCTCATCCTAGTTGGAAACCAACCGAGAAACCCCTAACCCTTGAGAAGGTAGTTGGAGAGTGTTTGTTGGTGAGAAGAGTTGTAAAGAGTTAGTAAACTACGCGGAGTAGTCAGAAAACTCTAGAGGAGAAGTTAGTAAGCTACAGGGGTAGTCTGAAAGCTTGTTTGTGTTTGAGTAAGTAAACTACGGAGGTAGTCAGAAAGCTCAAGGTCGGGTTGAGTAAGTAAACTACGTGGAGTAGTCAGAAAACTCAGGGCCGAGTTAAGTAAGTAAACTACGCGAGGTAGTCAGAAAGCTCAGAAGTGTTTAGTGAATTTCTCTGAGGATTAGAGACAGTGGACGTAGGAGCTTGAGTCTCTGAACCACTATAATTGTTGTGTTCTTTATTGCTTTCCTTATCTGTGCTTAATTGTTGCATTGACTTGATTTTGAAAGCATACTTTTCACTGAAATTCAGTTGGAATCAATCCACTGAAGTTGCATAACTGAATCACAGCTTAATCACTATTTCATAAAGGGAAGGTTTTCAGCAAAGCTTAAAATGAGTATAAACTAAAGGGCCAACCATTCCGCACGACTGAGTAGCTAGAACAGATAGTTACCAAACTGAACTCTCTTATGAGGATTCAGTAAGTTAGTTATCTGATCCAAGCAACTCAGGATCTCTGACACTCAGGACTCAGTTGGGATTATCTGAGGTATCTGAAAGTAGCTCAGGATCACTGTCTCAGTAGACTTTGACTCAGAGCGATCTGTGCTTCTCAGAACCTAATCTTCAAGATTATCTGACCCAAGCTGACCTCAGTAAGAAAAAGTTTTAAAAACACTGAACACGTGTATTCCCCCCCCATACACGTGTAAGACTCGTTTGCACCGGGACCAACAGTAGTTCATAATGAAGCCAGAATATGAATCCGGGAGCGACTGGAGGATAACATAAATGGAAACGTTGGTCTTTTAGCTCAATGTCTAAATTATCAAGTTTCTCAATTATGCCTATCATCTTTAGCACAGGAGGTGAAATCTTCCCTCCTTTAGCTAACCGGCATCTGAACAGATCTCTCATCACTCATAAATCTCAGAATGAGATTCAGAATCAAAGAGATCCTTCAGATACTTGAGCATCTGGAAGGGACCCATTTTCTCATGTTGCCGATGCAATTCGGGAGTCATACCGAGCAACATTACACACTGAGCTTGGGAAGCATCCTCTTGATGCTTCTACTGAGCTGCTACGTCAAATGTGGCTGCCTCAGGGAACCAACTTCAGGTGTAACCGGGATTAGCGTGTCTAACACATACTCAATCTTTTCTTGCCTTAGCACCAAACGCATGTTTCGGTGCCAGTCCAGAAAATTTAGCCTAGCCAATTTATTTGTTTCCAAAACACATCTCAATAACAGTTATACATTTCAACTAACCAAGAGAAATAAAATAAAACGGGAATTAAACACATAATTCATATGATCAATATTCAGCAATCAAAATAAACATGTCCTTTCTTTTATATTTATTTTGTCTCCATTATTTTCACATAGTCAACGACCTCATCGGAAGAGTACGAATTTATATCAAATATAAATTGTAATGGACTAGGATCCATATTCTTATTATTACAATATATGATTTGGCTTATTACTGTAATAATAAAACTGGTAGGTCTCTAAACCAATTGCAACACTGCAATTCCTAGTTGATTGAACTTAGTTCAATCGGATGTCCCCTAACTTTCGTTTTTCTGCTTTGGCTGGTGAAACAAAGTTAAGTTGGTTTACAACCATCAAGCGGCGACACTACGTGTCCCTATAAAAGTCCCGTTAGATGTAGATCCGAGCAAAAGACTTTGGTCTCAAATACTCATTGGAACGAAATCTATGGTTTACTTTTAATTTGATGTAAGACATCTTATAAAATTAATGAGAAAATCATATTTTAGTGAGGAACGTTTTAAAGACGAGGTATTAATTGCTTAATCGAGATCCATCATGCTTTCTATATCATATTTGAGCAAATATTGGGCGTCGCCTACCCAAACATGAATTACACAGACTAACAAATAGTTGGGCGCCGTCTACCAAAACATTTAATACGGTTCGATAATTATTGGGTGCCGCCTATCCAAACAGATATAACGCGATCTATAAGGGGTTAACAAATTTAAATCAAATTTAATGCACGAGTTAACCAAGTGGGATTTGATATCGTCTTAAAATAAATATCTAAATCCAATTTCAATTTTAATTTTAAGATTATCAAATGTTAACTATTAATCCAATTAATAATTAAGTCAAATTAAAACAGTTTCAAAAAATTAAATTTCATTAACTTTTAAAACATAATTTTAGTTTCAATTTTAATTTATTTTGTCAAGGACTCATGTGCAAATTTCAAAAATTGCACGGAAGGGCCTGTCCAACAATCCAATTTTGGCACAGTCCTTCCCATCATCATCTCCCGGTTTCCAAAACCATTTTCCAATCGGGTCATCCAAACCAAATGTCCAATAATTCATCAGTTCATCAGAATTATTCCAAAAAAATCCCAAAACTGTTCCAATTATTAGGGTTTAATCAGATTTTAATCTCATCAGTTCCAAACCAATCGAAAATCATCCCAATCAACACGCATCAGAATTCAAAATTCATCAGAAGAACAACCCAAAACCAAGAACAGACATGCATCGAAGTGAACTCAGTCAAAATGAAAATATGAAACTAAACGACGCACGGGCGCGAGTCACCGTCGCCGCTTATGCCGCGTGGGCGACTCACCGCAGCGAATGAAGGAACCGGGTGGGGCCGCGCGTGGAGCTGCAGCCCACTTTTGCTTGAATTGGTTTGAAACCAGAGGCAATAGGGTCGAATCGGCGGCTCACTACCACTGGTTCATCTCGATTCGGGTGGCACGCCTCTTGGAATCGAATCGAAAATGGACACAAGGGTCAAACTTCGAGAAGATTCAATATCCCAACAATTTCCCCCTTTTTGATAATGACGCCGAAACATTAAAATATATGCATTTACAGTGATCGGGGTTTTGTTTTTAAAAGATCAGTTCAGGTTGTCACTTTGAAATCAGTGAACCTTTTGAACTCCCGCTCTGATACCAATTGATGCCAATTGATGGTATCAGATCAGAGACGGGTTTTAAAAAAAATGGATCAGCTCAGGCGATCACTTTGAAAATAGTGATCTGTTGAACTCTTCGCTCTGATACCCAATTGATGGTCCCGATATTTATGAGAAAAGAAAACCCATTTTGCGCGTGCGGAAGACTTTGTGTCATGTGATGCATATAAAACAGGGGTGAGGGAATGGTGATTCCAAATTTTTTTCTCTTTTAAGAACGATGTGTGTTGTGTTGCTTGTACTCAAATGCATATGGCAAGTAAGAACATAAAGCAGTAAAGAACACACGATATTTTATAGTGGTTCAGACGAAACCCGCCCTACATCCACTCTTCCCTTAACACAGGGGAACCTTAACCGAACTTAACCTATGGGACTTATATCCCTCACGGGATGGCCGAGATGTTTATTGAGTTCACACTCTACAGATGTTTATTGAGTTCACACTCAAACGGGACTTATCTCCCTCACGGGATTGCCTACCCTCCCTTTCGGGATTGCTAGATGTTTACCGAGTTCACACTCAACCGAACCCAGAAACTAGAATCCCTAGTCTGAAATCTTGCGGTGACAAACTTAACCTAACTCAAACTGATGTGGGTAAAGGTTTGTTTAGTTTCCAACTAGGTTGAGATTTTCCCTTACATTTGTTTAGCCTTAATGTTAAGGATGGGAAAATCTCTCTAAGCTTAGGATATAGCATTTGTGCTTAGATCTAGGGAAGAACACTCTTGAATATATGCGTGTATTTCTTGCTCTGTGTTCTATGGTGGAGATGCTCGATGATTTGGCTCTGTAGTTGTGTTGAATGCCTTAGTCGTGCTACGATCAGGCCATATTTCAGGACTCGCATCATCTGGCACACGACCTTGGCTGGGAACTACTTGAACCCATATCTTCTTAGCTCTGTAGCATCGACGGTGTTTTTCACACACTTTCCTCATGCATCCACCCTTGATAATGAAGGAAGAACTTGTATTTATAGTGTGGATTTGAATGTTACCGTTGGAGAGAATCACATTCAAATCCATACTACTCTGTAACTTTTTCAGGCTTATCGTCTTCCTCTCATTGGTCCACGTCAGCTGAATCTAACGGCTATATTCTTCAGTTTCTTCTGAGTCTCTAACGGCTATATTCTTCAGGATCTTCTGAGTCTCAGGATCTTCAGTTCTATCTGAGCCTTCAGGTTATCTGAGCCTCAGGTTACTCAGGGTTCTTGATTCAGCAGACTTCTCTTCAGCGAACCTTGTCTGATCAGGTATACTGACACTCAGGCTTACTGAGTTCAGCTCTTCTGAGTTCAGACATTCTGACCCTCAGGTCACATTGACTCAGGCTATCTGATTTCTTCTTTGCCTGATCTGATCAGCTCGACTGATCAGATCATCATTTCTTCAGTTCAGCATCTCAGGATAGCATCAGGTCATCTGCATCAGGTTGGCATATCAGATTATCATATATGATCTCAATCACGTCTGATCTCGATCAATCTCATCTGCTCATCTTCATATCTGATCTCGATCACTTCTGATCTTGATCAGTTTCTTTTGCTCATCTTCTGATCTGCAACCTTCCCTTCTGATTTGCTGGCTTTAGCTTTTCTTCACATCTGATTTGCACAGCTCATCAGTTTGACTCCGGAACTCATCTAACTCATCTGATCTCGATCATTCTCGTCTGCAGCCTCGTCTGATCTCGATCTTCTTCTTCTGATTTCGTGAGTTCCCCCTCAATTTGTTCTTTCGTTCACCCTTAACTCGTTATCTGTAAAATAGCTTGAATAACACAAATTAATAATGTTTTGGCATAATTCATCAAAATTAAAATATCCCAACAGAATTCATCAGAAGAACAACCCAAAACCAAGAACAGACATGCATCGAAGTGAACTCAGTCAAAACGAAAACATGAAACTAAATGATGCACAGGTGCGAGTCACCGTCGCCGCCTATGCCGCGTGGGCGACTCACCGCCGCGAATGAAGGAATCGGGTGGGGCCGCGCGTGGAGCTGCGGCCCACTTTTGCTCGAATTAGTTCGAAACCAGAGGCAATAGGGTCGAATCGGCGGCACACTACCACTGGTTTGTCTCGATTCGGGTGGCGCGCCGCTTGGAATCGAATAAAAAATGGACACAAGGGTCAAACTTTGAAAAAATTCAAGCGATGTGTCTCAAATAGAGGCGAATCGGTGGCGCACCGTCGCGAATCAAGATGAAAACTAGAGGAATCGCATCTCATATGCGACGAGGACGACGAAGGCACAATCGGGAAAGGTAGGCCCGTGCGACCGGCGTGAGTTGCGGCCCAAGGTCGCCAGCTCGAGCGCCATCGCCATGGCCCACGAAACTAGAAGAATACGGTGGTGGAGGCGGGAGGGTTTCTCCCAGAGAAACCCTAGCTTTTGGGTGTGTTGAAGACGAAGACAAAGAGGTCGAACAAAAACAAATAGGGTGTGTCTCATCTAATGAGTGTGCCCCAACAAACAAATACATACATATGGTGCGGTCAACTCACGCGGCCGCACCAAGAGTTTATAAAAAAAATTAATTTTATAAATCTGAATTTATGCAATCAATTAAAGAGCCTAAAGCTCTAATACCACTGTTGGAATTTAGAGGTACGTAAATACGTAATACATGCGCAGCGGAAGTAAACAGTTCACGAACAACGAACATATAATTGCATAATTAAATACGAGTAAACGTAAACAAAATTCTTACAGCAATTCGTACACGTATCTCTCAACTATGGTATCCATGTAATAGTCGTTTACCAATTCGCACAGATCTGCTAGCGTTGAATCCTCGAGATGAATTTGCTAGGAAAATTCTAACTTAGAGATTTTATGGAGAAAATATGAAGTCTTGTCCCAAGAGCTCATATATATAGGGAAGACTCAGCTTAAATCTTAAGCTAACCTGATTAGTAAATAAAATCCCTAATCTTGTAAAATAAATCCCATAGATTTAATTCTCATAGACATAAATCTCTACGGATTTGATTTCCATGTATATTGAATCTCTACGGATTTGATTCCATATATATCGAATCCGATAATAATATTCCATATATTATTATTATTGGGAATCCTATTTAATTAAATCTAATTTAATTAAATAGTAATAATAATTAATTATAAATATAATTATTATTATATTCCCCATAAATTAAATATTAATATCCAATATAATATTTAATCAACCAACTATAATTAGTAAACAAATGTTACTTGTTGTGTGACCCATAGGCCCTCATATATCAAGTGATTAGTCAAACTGACGGTCTTAATTGAACCCTAGACAATAAATCAGACATTCTCAATATATGAAATACGTTGCGAGGAAATATGCAACTACCTGTAACTGAAACATGGGCTATTACGATAATTTCCCTTCATTCGGGAATACTCGATTAAATCATGAACATGATGAAGTGTCTATTCAAATAACTTAATCAGTTTATCTCTAATCACTAATTGATCACTTATGTCACACTTGGCCACAAAGTTCAAGTTGACGTGCATCGGCCGATGACTTAGATCCAATTATGATTAGAAGATGAGTATTCTCTCTAAATCCACATTGAGGAATGAATCCTATTCTTGGCCCAACTACTACGCACATGCATTTCGTGATGAATCAAATCCAATCCATATCTACCCATGAAAGGGTGCAAGCGTCGGTCATGGTCAAAGTTCATCATTCCACACATGTCGTGCGTATTGACCCAAAGGACTATCGCATCGCTCCCACTAACCAAGACACCCGTAGACACATATTGTGGAATTACATCAAATGGTTTCTCGAATGGGTATACCAATTCCCTCTAAGGTATCTGTGCATCCATCATGAGATACCTAGTATCTCGTAGTAAGTGAAATCTTACTACACTCTCTAAGAGTATGATGCAAATCGCACATCAATCTCAATTGCATCATCAATATCCCATTCTTGATGATCCTTGATCGGGGTCATTTGAGAATCATGCTTAAGTCATCTGAGTTCTCACAACCTCAATGACAGAAATGACTCATAGGAACACTTGCATGAATAAATGCAAACAATCAAACATAATATTCAAACAACTGTATTGACATACATTAATATTAAATGAATTATAATATTAAATCAAACTGAATATCATCGAGTATTATGTCCTTACAATAGATTGTCTCTAGGACACTAACACTAACAATCTCCCACTTGGACTAGACTCAATTACCTACATGTCTAACCCTTAGACCATCAAATGTCTAGTGTGTACATGAACACTCAGTGTTTTGGTGAAAGGATCTGCCAAATTAAATATGTGAGAATACATTTTAATTCTATTTCTCATATCGTTATGATCTCTCGGATCAAATGATAAGTCTCAGTACATGCTTGTTTCTCTTTGTTGATCTCGGTTCCTTTGCTTGAGCAATCGCACCAGCGTTGTCTCAATACAACTTTATTAGACAACTGTCACTCGGAACTACCCCTAGTTTTCTTAAGAACTATAAAATCCAGACAGCCTCCTTGAGGCTTCTGATACAGTAATATACTCAGCTTCAGTTGTTGAATCTGCGGTCGACTTGCTTGTAACTAGTCCAATTGACCACCTCATCATTGAAAGTGGAAGGTAACCTGACTGTGATTTGTAATCATCACAGACGGATTGGAAACTTGCGTCAGCATAACCAGTCAATACTAGTTCTAACTGTCCACCATCGACAAGGAAACATTCTTTAGTTCGTCTAAGATACTTAAGAATGGTCTTGACAACAATCCAGTGAGACTCACCCAGATTCTATTGGTATTCACCAGTGATACTGATAGTGTATGCCACGCTTGGCCTAATGCAAGTCATGGCATACATGTTTGACCCAATTGCATATGCATATGGGACATCTTTCATGTGCTTGATATGGGACAAACTGGTCAACAAATTGCATATGCATATGGGACAAACTGGGTCAACAAATTCTTGCCTTCGGTACGTTTTTTATTGATTGTTCATTCGTTATTCATTAATTACTTGTTTATGGCATAGACGTAAAATCTATGTTACAACATAAACCTATTCATAAGATTCTTAATTTGATCCAAGACCAAATTTATCATAAAAATTGTCAGATTAATTTTCTAAAAGAAGAATTAAATTCTTTAACTATTGAAGATAGATTAAAAAATTCTAAGCTTCAAGATAAGATAAAACTAAGCTTCTCTCTTGATATTTGCAATGAGTTTCCTAATGCTTTTTGGGATAGAAAGAAAAATATTGTTTCTTTTCCTTATGAGGAAAATTTCAAGGACAATAAGATCCCAACTAAGTCTAGACTTTGTTAGATGAACTATGAGTACTTAGAGTTATGTAAGAAGGAAATATCTTCCTTATTACAGAAGAAGCTTATTACTCCATCTAAGTCCCCCTGGTCTTGTATTGCCTTTTATGTTAATAAGCATTCTGAACAGGAGCGTCGAGTTCCTATACTGGTTATAAATTATAAACCTCTTAATAAAGTCCTAAAATGGATTAGACACCCTATTCCTAATAAAAAGGATCTTCTTAACAAATTAGTCATTCTCTTGTATTTTCAAAATTTGATTTAAAATCAGAATTTTGGCAAATACAGATTGATCAAGTAGACAGGTATAAAACTGCCTTCAATGTTTCTTTCGGTCATTACGAATGGACTGTTATGCTTTTTGGCTTAAAAAATGCTTCAGAATTTCAACAGATTATGAATGACATATTTTATCCTTATAGTGATTTTATCATTATTTATATTGATGATATTCTTTTATTTTCAAAAGATTTAGAAATACATTTTAAACATCTTGATATTTTTAAGAATATAGTTATTAAAAATGGCTTAGTTATTTCATAACCTAAAATGGTTTTGTTCCAAACCAAAGTTAAATTCGTAGGTCATATAATTGAAAGAGTAAATATTATTCTTATTCAAAGAAGCATTGAATTCGGAAATAAATTTTCTAATATTATTACTGATAAAACTCAGTTACAAAGATTTTTAGGAAGTCTTAATTATGTGTCTTCTTATATTAAAAATATTTCTGAAGATTCTGTTATTTTATATGATAGACTTATAAAGAATCCATCTCCTTGGAATGATAATCATACTAAGGTTGTTATTAATATTAAAGAAAAGGTTAAGAACATTCCTTGTCTTATGCTTGCAAATCCCTTATGGGAAAAAAGTGTTGAAATTGATGCCTCATATTTGGGGTATGGTGGTATATTATAACAGATTAATCATGTTAATAAAGTTGAATACATTATTAGATTTTACTCTGGTAAATGGAATAATACTCAAAAGAATTATTTTATCGTTGCTAAAGAAATTTTAGCTATTGTCAAATGTATTCTTAAATTTCAAGATGATTTATATAATCATAAATTTACCATTAAAACTGATTGTAGAGCTGCTACTTTTATGCTCTTCAAAGATTTTGAACATAATGTTTATAAACAAATGTTTGCCCGATGGCAATCTCATCTTGCTTATTTTGATTTTGATATTGTCTATAAGCAGGGAAAAGGTAATCATCTACCAGATTTTTTAACTCGTGAATTTATTTCTTCATAACAGAAATGAGTCACTCTGGAAGAAGTCCATATTCCTCTTATAGAGGAAGAGGAGACAAAGCTCATCCTCCTATTATACAGCATGGGAAGAAATCTTTTTCAACCAGAACATTTCTGGTAGTGGCTCTTCTTCAAAAAGAGATAATGTTCAAAAGGAATTTCAAGAATTCCTCAGACAACATAGTAAAAATATATCAATAGAGGACAATTCCTCAAAGACTAATGGCGAGAAATCATATTCTTCTGTTGCTAAAAAAGAATATAATTTTTTTTATTCTCCTAAAAGAGAATTAATTCTTATCCTTGAGGATGAAGATGAGTCCCCATGGATTCTTATGGAAAAATATTTTCCAAATTCTAACTGGAATGTTGAGATCTATGAAACAAGAGGTTTTTATGAAAATATTCTCATTAGTCTCGAAAGTGTTGATATTTAGTTTTTTCCTCCAAAGAGTAAAAATATAAATTACTCCAAATTTATTATTAAAAAGATTATCTCCATCCAAGAATGGGGTACTTCGCCTTTTGCTGAAAGAAGTATGACTAATGAAGTCACCCACACGGTATTCCAATACAATTATTGGGATTACTTATAAAGTTTTTATAAAACTTTATTGTAGGTCCCGAACGGGTTTAGTGAGGGCAGAAGTCTAGAGGGGAGGGGTGAATAGACTTCTGAAAACTTTTTGTGCAGATCAGGTGTGAGGGCAGTTAGCCTGATCAGAGTGCGAGTGAATCAGTTTGGGCTGATAACCAACTTACTGATCTCCTGAAGCAGATCAGTTCGGTAACTATCAGTTTAACTGATGTGTGCGGAAGCTTAAGTTTTACCCGTGTGAAAAACCAGTTTTGATAAATCAGATTCCAAAGTTAGTCTTTTAATCAGTTGACTGAAGTGTCAAGTATGATCAGATCAAAAGCTTGGTGCTAGCTGATCTCAACTTGGAATGTGTATGCGCTTTAAAGGTTGTGTGCGATTGTGTAAGCAGTTAATCAAAGTAGTAGAGGCACACAAGATTTATAGTGGTTCGGACAAACCAGTCCTACGTCCACTCTTCCCTATCACAAGGGGCACCGACTTAACCAACTGGACTTAGTTTTATGTGTTAGTCCAACACAGTACACCGACTAGATGTTTAAAGAGTTCACACTCAACCGATCCCAGAGATCAGAACTAGAAACCCTAGTCTGAAATCTTGCTAAACAACTTAACCTAACTTGGGGGTTTGGGTAAGATTGTTTGGTTCCAACTATGAAATCTTTTCTTGCGTATAAGCAGCCTAACAGCTAGATGAAAAGATTTCTATGCTAAGAACTTATGGGATGAACACTTAATAAAAATAATCTTCTTGATCGTGTTCTTGTGCGGAAATCTGAAATTAGCTTGAGCTTCTTGATTGTTCAGCGTTTCCGTTTTTCTTACGTATTCACTCTAAGGTGTGATCCCATATTTATAGACCTTGAAATCAAAGAGCCGTTGGAGAGCAATTTGAATTTCAGGCTATATTTGGTAGACTTGCAGGATTGATGTGACGTGCTTCAGGAATGGCATGGCTGAAAGCGTGAACTTGTATTTTATAGCCGTTAGACAGAAAGCAGCATTGAATCCCTTACTTGTCGGCTCCGATCATACGTGTCTTGTTCTTATTGGATAGCAGACTCACTTTTCAGTGATGTTCTTCCAACTAGGCTTGACATTCTTCTTGTTCAGATCATCGACGTATGATTAGGTGAAACATCAGATTTCGCCTGGTGAGCCGACCTGATCAATCTGAACTGATCAGTCTACCTGATGGAGTCTTCTGGTGCTGGTTGACTTAGCTTCAACTAGCAGACTCGGCTGATGTAGGTCTTCTGGTCTGATCTTCTGGAAGTCATCTGATCTTCAAATATTCTGAGTTTGAGCTTCATGACTTCAGCTGAGATTTCTGACTAGATCAGATCAATCTGATCTTCTGTTCTTCTCTAGCATTCTGGCCTGTCGGATATCAGCTGTTCTTTGAGTCTTCAGATCTGACCTATACATATTGAGTTCCCCCTCAATATGTGACCTATCTATTACATCAGTTGTTCTATACAGTAATTATCAACTGGTCTCCTATAGCGGGTAATATAAACATCAGTCAGCTAACAGGTCTGACTGGTCCTATTACATGTGTTTTTGGAACTTTCATCAAAACTATAAATTTCCCAACAATTTCCCCCTTTTTGATGAAACCAAAACACTTTGAGAAACCAAATACAGTTGATAAAAAATAGAACAGTTAAGAGCATATAATCAGAAGACAATGAGACTTTGTCTTAGGATCAGAAAAAATAAACTTTTCTCATTAATGAATGTTGATTACATGTTACATCAGAAAAGTTTGAAAATAATAACAGCTGATCCTGAGTAGTCTTCTGATTCTTCACTCTTTGGGCTTGTATCCTTCTGGCATCTCTCTTTGATCTTGAGGTACGTTGAAAATCTGATAAAGTTTCCATTTGACATCATCGATCTGCCGAGGATCGATTATTTGCGTTCATGCGGGATGTCAAAATAGAATCTTTGAAATGCCATCTGTCAAATGAGCCATCTCGCCTTTCTTCGAGTACTCCAAAGATCATACTCTTGGCGAGTTATTTTTACATTGATCAGCTTGGCCTCATTTTCCAGATACTTCAGAAAATCCGGGTATTTATTTTGTAACCAGTTGAGGAATTCTTCATCAGGAGATTCTTCTTGTGGGACAAGATTAAGAACAAAGGCATCCAGAAGCCATTCACTCCTGATCTTATTCCATTCCTCAAATTTCTTAGCATCTTGCAGCCAGTTTTTTAGATGATCTCATCAACTCATTTGGCGGCTTAGGTTACGAATGCGGATTTTCCAAATTCTTCCTTTCTTCACTCTCGTCCAATTTCTTGTTCGATTTTACGCCCTCTGCCATTTTGTCTGCCCTTCTTTCTTCTTGGCTTTTTCGGGCTTCTTCTGCTATCTGCTCTTTGGACATCTTTTCAGCCAGTATCTTATCTGTCTGTATCTAGCTGGCTGTTTTTCTTGTGACTCTCTCAGTCCGAGTTTGTGATCTTGTGTCAATTGGTTTCTCATTCAGTCCTTCCCCCTTTTTGGTTTGATCAAAAAGAGTAGTGAGGTGGGAGGTCAGAGAACCAAAGTTGACTGTGATCGCCTTGTTGAGATCTCTCAATGAATCGCTGAAGTTTGAGTAGTTAGCTCTTGAATCTTTGATATCGATTCGGTCTTGGCATTCCATGGCGATGAGAGTGTTTTTAATCAGTTTATCAAGTTTCTCTTCTATCAATTCTAGCTTGTCAGTGAGCATCAGAAAAGAAACTTGTTGTTGTTCCACCTGAGTCAGTTTGGCATCAACGGTCTTTATCGCTTCAAATTGACGATGGACACAGATTTGGGAGAACCGATCTTTTATTGCCCAATCTGAAATAGCCATTTCCTTTCATCTTTTATTTCCTTGATGGCAATCTTCCTTTGATCATTCTATCGGTCCATCAACTTCTTCTTTCGAGAGATCTTTGAGACAAGATTTGATCTCCGGTTGATCAAGATAGTGACGTGTGATGTTGGAATGTTGAGTGTCACTTGATCCGGCTTCGATTGTTTGTGCCTCCAAAGGTTGGTCATGAACTGCAAACCGTTCCACTATCATCGGCAGCCTCGCATCCTTCATGATGGCATCTGCTTCAGAGCTTTGTCGCCAGCCTCTCGATTCGACTGCTTTTGGCAACCCTAGCTTCCTCGGGATCGAGCTTTAACAGATTTAGCGATTTATTAGCTCACCGGTGAACCCACTTTTGCAGATTTCCTCATGTCGAAATCGGTTTGCAAACTCATCTGCACCGCCCATCTGCTCAATAATTATTATGAAGTCGAGAAGCTTTTTAATCGAAGATCTCTCCGTGAGGATCTCCAAAACTTCCTCTCTTATGGCGGGTTAGGCGACCCGCCTTACGGGTACAACTCATCAATCTCTCTTTCGATTCGTGATTCGATCAATTTCGATTATGATCTTTGTTGATCTGGACTCGTGAATTGTCTCGGTCGGGTTTGATGAGATGTGGAAGGTTCTGGTTGTGCTGAGTAGTAGGCGGAAGTTAGGCGTCGGTTCGACTGCGGAGGTTCTTTGTGGAAGCGAGTGCTACGTTCCACATCGTAAGTTTTCAGTTCATGCGAATGCGATTTAGTTCGCCCGCGAACTATGCGTTGTGTTCGAGTGGAGAATAGGAGAAACATGCTTTCGGCCGGTTTGTTAGTCGAGTGGTGATTCAATTTGTGGCTTGAGGAGAAGGAGATCGATCGTCTTGTCGTCTTCCCTCGTAATGACTGGCGATCTTCGGCTTGGCTTTGCTGTCATTCGATGCTTCACCGATTTTTATGGTGCAACAGACTATTCTCGGCGCCCTTCTTCATCCGACTCATCCTCTAAAGATCGAGTCATGGGGCTTGCCGCCTTCTTGCCTCTTGTCCCGGGCCTTCACCAGTTTTCTTTTCTTCTTCTTGGGGGCATCTGGTGGGCCTTCTGGGGGTCCTTCACCAGCTTGAGCTGATTCCCCCGCATCTGGTGCAAAAGAAGTTGCCTTCTTGCCTTTCCCTTTCTTTGACTTTGGGGGGGTTGGCCGCATATCATCGTCTGGTGGCCCAAAGATGACTGAAGTGGCTGTGAGAAAAGTCTTATAGGACTTCAGTCCATTCTGTTCCCATTTGGCCGTTGGCATTTTATCCTGAAGGATAACTGCAACCTTGTTGAGATTGCTGATCTTCTTCTTCAGATATACCTGCCTCCATTCATCAACTCCAAATTTCTCATGTTCTTGGAGTAGAATGGCCTTCAAAAACCCATGCCAATTGATGTTCTTGGCTTCATCAATTATTGCAATCATCTTTATGCAGTTTGCCGGATGTAATCGATTCGGGGGTTTGAATCTGAATACCCATAATTGTTTTTGACAATATGTCAAACAACAATCGGTATTTCCTCTTGAGCATTGGCGACAAAACTGAAGTATGATGTTTGTCGGCCTCTCAAGAAAAACTCTTTTACGATCGGCTCGTCTTCGTTCTCCTGTAATGAAAAGCGGTAGATCCGTCCTTTTTTGGTAGGGTTGAACAGACGGGTTATATCATCATTCGTCGATCGATTTCTTCGCCCGATGGTTGCCGAAAAGTAGTTAGTTCTCTGGAGCATCCGTATCCACTCTTAAATTCCTTAGGAATTCTAGTGCTTCATCTTTGCATCACTTTGGATTGCGATGAAAGCGTATAAAAATTTCTCAAGGCTTTCTTTTTGAAGAATTTGCTCGACCTCCATGGATTAGGATCCCGAGTGATATTGAACTGCATTTAACTTATTATCCACAATCTTTGTTGCCGCCTTCCGATAGTTGCACATTATTTTTCCCATACCGTGAGTGATCATCTACTGAGATAAGATAGATTCGGTTAAAAATGTTGTGCATTAATACAAAGAATATCACACTGGCGGAAACTTCAAAGAACAATAAAGCATAATACAAGATAGAAACACTTAAGATCAATGGATTTTAAAAAGCTACATCAAATAAACATAAATTACCGATTCTATTTTTTCGGAAAAATGATTTTGAAACTTAGGAAAACACTTTGAATCTGAGAGAAGTAATCTGAGTTTTCGGAGAATAAATCGCAAGTTTGTGAAATGGAAAACTCGGTATGGTTTTTTGATGAACTTTATAAAGACGGGGAGGGAAAGAGAAGACACGATTTGGAAGATCAACCGCTTGAAAAGATTAAACGCTCCAGATTAAGCGGTTTTTGATCGTAGGGTCGAGAAAAAACGCATCTAAAACCTTTTGGATTTAAAAAGCACGTTTAATAGCGGTTAATACATGTTCCCCCGCCCCCGCATTAAATGATTTGCAGAGAATACGTCCACAAGGATAATGGGTACGATAAGGCAAATAATATCGATAAGATCCGATAAATAAGCAAAGAACAAGAGAAAAGAAAAGCGTGTCGGTTGATCGATATCGTGTCGATCAATACCACTTGTCCATGTTGATTTCACTTGTTGATCTTAGTATTCCGCCTAAGCCTTAAAATTTCCCAAACTGATCCTTTTAGTTGACCTTCTTCACTTGCATCTGATCTGTTGAAGTTTCAAGCTCAGCTGATCTTTCCTTGTATATGTCTGATTTCCCTTCTGATCCTCCTTGATCAGTTGAAGTTCCCCCTTCAACTGATATTTTTGTTTTTCCCATAGGTCGATGTATCCGATTTGTTGGAGTTTTAAGCTCGGTGATCTTCCTCATCCGATCGACCGATGTATCGATTTGGTTGACCTAATCTGATTCTTCTCAAGTCAATCCAATTCTTGGAATAAGTGTTACCGCCAAAACTTAGTCTAGAATAGTAGACTCTATTCCCTAAGTTGGCGCGATTTGACATGCGTAATTATCGTCCCGAATCTTTCGATATGTCAATCCGTAGTAAATTTATCCAATTATCGATCGGCGTGATTCCTACATCATTTGTCTTTTGGTCTCTATTTCTCTAAAAGGTTTTGAGAACTTCGAAATTGCATTTGCACCCTTGCTTGGCCTCTATAAATTGGACCAATTGTTTTACACAACATAACCCATTCACCATACTTATCTTCTTTGTAGAATCATGTATCCTGGTGAACCCTTATTTCCGGTTAAACTTCCGGCAAACTCCTTTACCCCTTTTTCAATGATTTCAGCTTCTCAAATCAACCCTCTGCGTCCCTTATTGTTGTTCTCGTTATCATCAAAAAGATTTCACATACGATTGTTGCAAAGCTTCTCTACCACCACTTGCCAACTGCTCTTTGTTGCCGAGAAGACACTTCTCCTAACCGTAAGCACCTTTGTGTGTCTATCGTTATGACGTACGAGCATCAACAGACTTAATCTGAAAATGAACGTGAGTTTGATATACGGTCTTGATCGGACAACGGTGATCTTCCTATATCAACTCACCATTTAATGTAATTTGGAGAGCCCAATTTGACTCTTTCTTAGGGCTCTGGCTTAAAAAATCCTATCAAGGCCGCTCTCGCTCCATTTTTCTTGATCTTGACCTGCGAGTGAAAGTTTGGAATTTTTTTTTTTTTTTTAAGCCTCTCTCACCCTTGTTAAGTGGGGGAAAATGAGAGCATCGGATTTAAAATCTCTCTCTCTCACTGCTCCACTTGGGTTAGGATGAGGGTTTAGGGTTATAGGTTTAGGGTTTTTGGTTATCACTTATGTATTGACCTCCGGGTCCTTTGTACTTGTATCTTGTAATGTAACCTGACCTTCGGGTCTTTATCAATGAAAAGTTCTATTATTCCATTGTTGTGTAAAATTCATGTATCCTTATGCGATTTTAAGCTTTAATCTTGTGAATACCACTTGTGAATCTTGCTTGTTGAATATCAGCTTAATCGACTTACAAGGATGTAAAATAACCCAACTGATTTAATCAGATATTCCTTTTAAATTGAGCATTTCCTTTAATCTGATAAACCTTAAATCTGATCAGTTCCTTTAACCTGATAATCTTGTAAATCTGACCGATTTCTCACATCAGTTCCTTGACTGATCTTCTGATCAGTTGAGATACCAAACTCAACTGATTCCTTTCATCCTGGTTAGTCTCTTAACCAGCTGGTTCTGGAGATCATTCCATCAAACATTTTAGGTGCATTTTCTCCAAGATCCAGAAGTCCTAGCTCATTGCATAATTCTCTGAATCTGATCTCAGCTAGTGGCTTGGTTAGAATATCAGCTTTCTGTATATCAGTATGAATCTTTTCCATTCTGATATTCTTCTTTTCAACATGATCTCTTATAAAATGGTGTCTGACATCCACATGCTTGCATCTTGTATGTAGAACGGGATTCTGAGTGATTGCAATAGCACTATTACTATCACAGAAAATAGGTACATTGTTGGCTTCAATGTTATAATCCCTCAGCTGCTGACTAAGCCAGAGCAGTTGGGAACAACAGCTTCCTGCAGCCATATATTCTGCTTCAGTAGTAGATGTCGCAACTGATGTCTGCTTTTTTGAAAACCACGAGATCAGTTTACTTCCTAAGAACTGACAAGTTCCTGAGGTGGATTTTCTGTCAATCTTGCAACCTCCATAATCAGAATCAGAATACCCACTAAGCTCTAGATTATCATCTGATGGGTAAAATAAACCAAGATTTACCGTCCCCTTTAGATACTTAAGAATCCGCTTAGCTGCTTCTAGGTGGCTTATCATTGGATTGCTCGAAATCGCACATACACCTATCATGAAGGTTATATCTGGTCTGCTGGCAGTCAGGTATAGTAGAGATCCAATGAGAGCCCTATATTCCTTCTGATTTGTTTTCTGACCATCCTCATCTGGATCCATCTTGAATCCAGTCATCATAGGAATTTTGGCTTCCTTACAATTTTGAACTCCAAACTTAGCCAATAAATTCCTAGTGTACTTTTGGCGATGAATATCCCTTCTGTACTTTGCTTTACTTGAAGACCCAGAAAGTAATTCATCTGACCCATCATGGACATCTCGAACTTCCCTTGCATTAGTTTGCTGAATCTTTCACATAGACTCTTGTTAAGGGATCCAAAGATGATGTCGTCCACGTAGATCTGAACCATCATAATATCTTCTCCATCTTCTATTCTCGAATAAGGTTACTCGCTTTGTTCGCTTTTTAGTGAACCCACTTTCGATCAAGAATCGAGAGAGTATCATACCAAGCTCGAGGAGCTTGTTTTTAACCATAAAGAGCTTTTCTTAAACGGTACACTTGGTTGCCCTTTTTTCAAAGCCCGGAGGTTGTTCGACATAAACTTCCTCTGCTAGTACCCCGTTTAAGAAAGCACTCTTTACGTCCATCTGATACACAGTGAGCCCTCTGTGGGAAGCATATGCCGAAAACAAATTAATGGCTTTTAAAGCGGCGGCGGTGCAAAGGTCTCATCATAATCAATTCCTTCTGATTGTGAATACCCCTTAGCAACAAGTCTTGTCTTATTTACGTAATGACGTTTTTCTCATCTCTTTGTTCTTGAATACCCACTTCGTGCCAATAACGTCTTGATGACTTGGTCCGTGCCTACCGTTTCCAAACTTGATTTCTCTCGAATCGTTCGGCTCTTCCCGCATGGCTAGAATCCAAATTAAGGCCTTGTAGAGCTTCCTCTATTGTTGTTGGTTCCTTCATAGACGGATAACAAAGAATACATGGCACTTTCACCAACTGATGTCTAGTTTTAACTTTATCGAGATGGGTCTCCGATTATCGAGATCGATTGGATGACCGGTTATCCAGTCCCTTCGCTCGATTTAAATCGGTTTGGAGAACATCGTCCGTTTCTGATAAAATTTCATTACTAGCGATTGGGAGTGGTGCTGAGTTATGATCCACTTGATAAGAACAAGTCTCAGCTGATGTTGGACTCATCATGTCTTTGATGTCTCGCTGTGGGAACTTCAGATGTTCCCCCTGAACCGGATGGTTCAGTTGATACTGTCTCAGCTGTATCAGCTTCTTCATCGACAGTTTTTCGTACCTTAGGATCTGAATGATCTGGTGAATCAGCTAGATCTGGAATGTATATTGTTACAGTTTCTGATTCTTTTTCCTTGATCGTCAGCTGATCCATTTTCTGAACATCAGGTTCTTGTTGATCAGGTACATCTTGTTCTGCGATAGATTTCTCTTGTTCAGAAGATGCTTCATCAAAGACTACATGGGGTGTTTCTTCCACAAGTAGGGTTAAATGCATTGTAAACCCCGAAAAGCCTTGCTAGATGAGGAATATCCTAAGAATATACCCTCATCTGACTTGGCCTCAAAAGTCTTCAACTGACTCTTCCCATTGTTGTGTATGAAACACTTACACCCAAAAACATGGAAGTAAGAGACACGAGGTTTTCTGTCCTTCCACAGTTCATAGGGTGTTTTGTAGTGAGCCTTAGTCAGAAGACATATGTTCTGAGAATGGCATGCAAGTTGTTGATTATACGCTTGAAAACGGCTTGGTATTGCATGTTCACCTAACATCGTCTGCGGCGAAATTTCTTTGAGAGTTCTGTTCCTCCGCTCACATTTCTCCATTTTGTTGTATGTCCTTGCACCGATGTTTCATGTTGTATACCAAACTTAGAGCAAAAATCAGTAATAAAAGAGTTCAGAAATTCTGTACCTTTATCTGATCTGATTTTTACTACGCTGACACCCTTCTCATTTTGTAATCGTTTTAGCAGCTCGGGTATCTTTGTTGTCGTCTCATTCTTCTTATGTAAGAATATAACCCGTAAACTTGGAATAGTCATCCACGATTACGGAGTATATTTTAGTCCGTTGAGATCGAGTGTAATCGGGTCCGAATAGATCCATATGAAGGCAATTTTCAAGATTAGATTACCGGATCTTTGTCCCGGAATTCCTTTGAATGAAACTTTGACTGTTTTTTCCTTCCGACATGCAAGATATGTCTGATCCTTTGAAAATACTTCATTCGGAAGTCCTTCCACTAGAGACATCCTTGCAATCTTATTAAGAGTTTTAAAGTTCAGATGGCTCATTCTTTTGTGCCAGAGCCAACTGCTACTTTTGGAACTCTTGACAATCAGGCATGCATTTCTTGGGCAAATTGTTCCAATCACCGTGTAGATCGTCCCTTTCCTTGAACCGATTAGCAAAATCTATTGAGTGGCTCGATTCTTGATAGTGCATTGATCGACGAGAACTCAACACCGAATTTGTTGTCGCAGAATGAAACCGATATAAGGTTGTGCTTGGACCTTCGACATACGAGACTCCAGTTACTTGTGCATCATCATTCTCTAAGGTTCCGAACCCTTTGGTATAACCAAAGTTATCATCACCGAAGAGTACACGCGGGCCTTTCTGTTCTATGTAAGAGCTGAGGAGATGTTTGCTTCCAGTCATGTGCCTTGAGCATCCACTATCGATGTACCAGATAGTTGCTTGCACACCTCCTTTGTTGGCCAGACCCACGCGAACCTGCAATCAGATTAGGCTTTAGGTACCCCTTTTGGATTGGGTCCTGAGGGGTTAGGATTAGTTTTGGGGATCCATACAAACAGAACACTTCTATTGTGATCATTTAGATCAGAAGGCCTGATTTGTCTCCCATACCTGTCAACATAATCATACGTCTCTTTATATGCTTTCTGTTTTGTATGATTATTAGTGTGAACCTTGGATGAATTAGAAGATTTGGGATTTATCTTTTCTGTTTGTCTTCTTCTTATCCAGTGTGGTTCAAAAAGAAATGACCTAGATTTCGATTATAGGGGTAGTAATCGATTGCTACCATCAAAAGATTCATATCTTTTCGCATAGGTGGTTTTTTGCGGTTTACGGAGCATGCTTATTAGGCAGCTGACCTTGATTGGGTCTCAGATTGTACTTCCCTTTTTACGAGTTGTCTTTTTCGATTCTGATCCGTTGATTAGGTTGAGGTTTCTTCAGAAGAACTGGGTTCTTCTGTTGATTCCTCGGCTGATGCTTTACCAGTTGGGGTCCATTTATGTTCCCCTTCTGGTTAAGCACCTGCCTTACCTGCTCAACTGGTCCTTTTCCCTTATTAGATACATGTTTGGCTTTTGGTGTATCTTTGTCAGAAATTCGTCTGATTACACCTTTTTTAGATGAATCGGTAGGGGCTTTTGAGGATGTGGAGGGTTCTCATAGCCAAGTCCTTCTTATTAATCGTTGTTCGAAAATAGGCGTTCATGTCTTGAACGGTTTTAGATGATTTTGAAAAAACCTCTATTTTCTTACGCAGATTATCCTCAGATGATTTTAGACTTTCATGCTTTTGGAACAGCTCATCGAATTTTCCTTGTAGGATTTTGAAGTCATCGACTTCTTTGTTTGTTAATTAATCGATCTTTGATCTGCTTCTCTGATCGAGGGGCTTTAACTTCGAGAATTTTAAATTCCTCGGTTGCCTTCCGAAAGCGATTTCAAATGATCTAAGTTCGAGAGGCTTTATCGAGATCATTTTTCTTTAAGAAGTGATTATTTACGGTCCTCGACTTATCATTTTCAAATTTCCACTATAGCATAAGTGTCTCATTGCATTGGAGAGATCCTCAAGCAATTGCTCGAGAGTAGAAAAAACCCAAGAACGGAAAAATACCATGTAATGCATATAAAATAAAGTGAGGGCGAGTGATTCCAATTTTTTTTTTTTTTTTTTAAGAACGATGTGTGTTTTGCTTATAATCGAATGCATAAGGCAAGTAATAACATAAAGCATAAAAAGAACACACAATTTTATAGTGGGTTCGGACAACTCGTCCTACATCCACTTTTTTCTTCATAGGGCAATCGACTTAACCAATCGGACTTAGTTTACCGTGTTAGTCCAACACCCAACAGATGTTTACCGAGTTCACACTCAAAGCGGGACTTATCACCCTCACGGGATCGCTTATAGATGTTTAATGAAGTTCTCACTCAAACGGGACTTATCACCCTCACGGGATTGCTATAGATGTTTACTGAGTTCTCTCACTCAAACGGGACTTATCACCCTCACGGGATTGCTTATAGATGTTTATCGAGTTCCCACTCACCTACAAACTTAACCTATCAAACCGATTTGGGTAAGGTTTGTTTGGTTTCAACTAGGGTGAGATTTTCCCTTACATTTGTTTAGCCTCAATGCTAAGGATGGGAAAATCTCTCTAAGCTTAGGATATGGCATTTTTTGCTAGATACAATGAAGAACACTCTTGGGTAAATTTGGATATGTAATGCTCTGTGTTCTTGAATGGAGTTGCTTGAATATTTGGCTTTTAATTTCACTTTGCGGATCCTCCATCATCTTCTTTTGAAGCTAGTGCAATGTATTTTATAGTGTGGATTTGAATATTACCGTTGGAGAGTAATATTCAAATCCATACTAATAATCTTCCAAATTTTCTTTGTCCTTTTTTTGTTTGTTGTTTGCGGCTTTATGTCACATCCATATATGTTGTTATCTTCTTATTGATCACCGCTTTTGTGTGTCTAATCGGATCGTCATTTCATTTGAAATCTTTCATCATCGCTTCGATTCTCGGATTGCATCTCTCGATCACGCATCGATTCGGCCTCAAAGATAACTGATTCGACTGGTGATCGATTTATCTGGTGATCTATTCTTGCCTGATTGATCATTACCTGGCGATCCGATTCTGGGCTATGAATCGATTCGATCACAGATGAATCAAAGACAAATGTCAAGATCATTACATCAACCTTTGCATCAATTTTTCTTTGCATCAAGATCAGATCGGCATTTCTTCTTCAAAAATCAGCATGTTTCTTCTTGTTCAGCTCATCAGTTTACTCGGAACTCATCCTACTCATCTGATCTTGATCAGCCTCGTCTGCAGTCTCGTCTAATCTCGATCATCTTCATCTGATTTCGTGAGTTCCCCCTCAATTTGTTCTCTCGTTCCCCCTCAACTTGTTATCTGTAGATTATCTTAAATAACACAAATTGATAATATTTTGGCATAATTAATCAAAACTAAAATATCCCAACATTTATTCTATCAGAATGTTAAGCATTCTCACACTTGGTTGATAAAAATTTGTGAGAATATCAACAGGAATCAAATTCCTAACAGGCTTATTTCTTGGTGGGGAAATTTTGGTGCAATGGCAGATATTTTGCCTGAAGAGATTAAATCTCTATTGGAAGAATATTCTATTATTTCTTCTTCCTTAAAATCTCATAATATAAGTGGTAAAACTACTTGTATGTTTTTTGTTGATTTCGGAATCCCATGGGTCTGGAAATTGACACGTGTTTTGCAACACACTAACCTCTCAAGTATAAGAGGGTCGTTGAAGTGCCCGGTTTAATATTAATCCACGGGACTAGGTGTGGAATATAGCCCAATTGCTATGTGTCGGTGCGGGATTATAGATGTAACATGTTTGGTAAAATAAAAGCAAGCAATAATCAACAAGTTAAACAAAGATCAAATAATAAACTAGCAAGCTAAGAGAAAGCAATTAAATAGCAAACGATTTTGTTTATTAGCGAGAGAAGATGTGCTCGGGTGTTTTTCCTTGTGAGACGATTGTCAAAAGATCAATTATGGTGTTTGCCTCTATTTCCGGTTATTCCATAAGGGCGATCACTACACATATACCATTCTCGTACTTGGTAAGCCTAGGGTATGATATCGTTTTAAATCCTAGGGTCGAGAGGTGAATCTCCCTTTGCTAGCTCGGGTAATTGCACGGATATGATCCTCTAATTAACTAACTACTCACTACCCACTCAAGGTTTTAACTTAAGAAGACAAATTAGGGGGGGTTCTCAAGTACCTACCCAACTCTCATTGCGATAGAACCTAATAGACTCCAATTCGGATGAATTAAACCAATACACATATGCCTAAACCCGTCTACCCAACTCTCGGTTAAAATAAACTAGCAAAAGCACACAAGCTAATAGAAAAACCACCCAAATAGAACAAGTAAATTCCCCTAATCTAAAGGATAACCATCAATAGAGATGAACAACCATAATCAAAGCAATTAAACAATCATCACCACAATTCCAAACACTCAAACACTAATAACCTTAGCCCATGGTGCACAAGGCAAAACCCATGGCTAAACAACAAGAAATCAAAGAACCCATATCAAAATAAGCTACAGATAAACAAAAGAAAGAAAGAGACACCTTACTATTGAAGTTCAAGCACCAAACCATAAAAAATCCATCAATACTCCTTGATTTCTTGCTCAAAACTGAAAATGAAACTATATCTATGCTATTCTATAAGGATCTATACTATCTATGGTAGCAAAATTGAAAAATAGGAAAAAGTATTAGTTGCAGCTCTAAACAGTATCACTTGCTATCTTCCCCTTCACTCCCTATTGCTGTTGAATGATAAAAAAAATGAATTTTGACCTTTTTATATGATTTTGAATCCTCTGGCACGTGTCCCTAGGTCAGAAATGGGGACCTCAGATATTTTGGCTTGCTCGACTAGAGCAAGTGTAAAATTGCGCACACGTTTTCTTTCTTCAGGCTGCTCGACTCGAGCAGTGTTGCTCGACCAAAATTGGGTCGAGCAACTCAAAACTTCGGATTTTAAGGGAGGTTAGCATGCTTGCTCGACTCGAGCAGCAGGTCAAGCAACTGCAGGTCATGCAGCTTCGGTCGTTGTTTTATTCATAACTTGAGCTCCCGAACTCCGATTGACTTGGTTCTTTTTGCGTTGCGAACCTCACTTAAAGCTCTTTCACATGGTTCTATATTTGACTTGACTCCAAATAATATTGATCTCATGTTTTGCTTCCTAAATCCTCAATTTTCCTACAAAGATAGTAAAACAAAAATCTTTCTCATTTCAAGTGCAATTAGTCCAAATTGAGCAATAAAAATATGAAATTGGGTCAAGAGTGAGCAAGAAAAGCACATAAATCTCAAGCAAAATCACCACTAATCAACCCTCCCAAACTTAAAGATTTGCTTGTCCCCAAGCAAAGAAAAAGAAAACTAAGGGGTGATTGGTTGAGATTCAAATAGTGATCCAAGTTCAAGTTCAAGACAAGACAAGTCAACTTTTGTCAATCAAACTCTTCACCACTTCAAGCAACATCAATATTCGTCCTTTCTTCTTAACCACTAACACTTCTATGTTCAATGTTGTCTTTGATGTTGTTGACTGCAGGTTGACGATCTATGTTATTCTGCAAGATTCCAGAAGGTTCCACAAGCTTCAAGAATCGAGTAGAAGGGACTAGATCAGGCGGTTGTTTTCAGAAGATTGGAGAAGACCCACTACCTGGGCAGTTACAAAGATCATGGGAGAGTGGATTGAAGAGTTTCTAGATCCTTCAAGGAGGCTCTAGTAAGGCGACACAAAGTCTATAAATAGAAGACCTTGATGTTCACATCAAGTGCCGAGCATTGCCATTAATGGTGTGTTGTTTAGTCGAAGCAACAACTAAGCATCAACTGTAGAGTGTGTGAGTGCATCCAGAGTGATAGGGTCGTTGTTGTGGAGTTATTTTACCATAGAGAGTAATTGTAGGGTTTACAATACCTCGAGTTGGTGCTAGATTTATTTTATGTGGAGTGTTAGTCTTGGTGTTAGATAGTTTCACACTCATAGAACAGGTCACCTTTGGTAGTGTAGAAATACACCTAGCCTTTAGATCATATGCTTGATCTTGTTTCAAGGGGATTCGATTTGTGAACCTCTTTGTATTCATTATTTTGATAAATAGTGATTTCGGCCATAAGGCTTCACAATCTATATTGATATAGATTGTGCAAAGTCTTTTTAATTTCGTGTGTTGTGTTTCTGAGTCTTCCGCTGTTTCTGTTTTTTAATTGTTACTTTGAGTGTTCCAACATTCTGTGTAACATTACTCTGATTTTACTAAACACAACCCCGTGTCTTTCATACACACTTTCAATTGGCACCAGAGCCAAAACTTGATTTTACTAAGTTAGATCCTGTGTCAAGTGTGTTGTTTTTGTTATGGCGATGGAATATCCACTTACTCCACAAAGTTTGAGACCACCAATCCTTGATGGTACAAACTATGCCTATTGGAAACCAAAGATGAGGATGTACATCAAGTTAATTGATGAACGTGCCTGGAGAAGTATACTTTCAGGATGGACGACACCTCCTAAGAATGCTGCAGATGAAGAAGGAGAAGTTAAAATCAAACGCGAACTGGATTGGACTAATGAAGAAAGTACAACTGCTAGCTACAATTCTAAAGCTTTGAATGCAATATTCACATCAGTTGATATTACTATGTTCAAGATCATATCAACATGTGTTACTGCAAAATAAGCTTGGGATAGATTGCAAGAGCACAATGAAGGTTCGGATAGTGTTCGAAGGTCCAGACTTCGAATGCTTGGGACAAAGTTCGAGAACTTGAAGATGAAAGAGGATGAAACAATTTCTTTCTACAATGAACGGATCACTGAAATTGCAAATGAAGCTCAATCTCTTGGAGATCCCATCTCCAATGTGAGGTTGGTTCATAAGATTTTGCGTACTGTACCTAAGCGCTTCGATGCAAAAATTTGTGCAATTGAAGAGGCAAGGGATACAGATACACTAAGTCAAAATGAATTGATCAGCATCCTACGTGCATATGAGATGAATACAACTGAGAAGGATGGCAAAGCTGATGCAAAGAAAGTGGTGGTGTTCAAAGATTAAACGTCTTCGAATGCTGAGCAAATGCCTATTGTGACTAAAGCTGATTCAGAGGATGATGTTGCTGACATATGTTCCAACCCCGAGGAGTACATTGCTTTTATGACAAGGCAATTCAAAGCTCTTATGAAAAAGAGGAATAGCAAATTCAAAGGCAACATTCAACCAAAGATTCAGATTAACAACTCTCCACAATCCTTTGAAAAGAAAGGTAATGTGTTCCAACTAAGGCAAATTGGTACTGGAATCAAAGGCCCCCTTTTGCTCGAATTGGTTCGAAACCAGAGGCAATGCGCACTGCCACTAGTTTGTCTTGATTCGGGTGGCGCGCCACTTGGAATCGAATTGAAAATGGACACAAGGGTCAAACTTCGAAAAGATTCAAGCGACGTGTCTTAAATCGAGGTGAATCGGTGGCGCACCGTCGCGAATCAAGATGAAAACCAGAGGAATCGCATCTCAAATGCAACGAGGACGAAGAAGGCACAATCGGGAAAGGTGGGCCTGCGCGACCGGCGTGAGTTGCGGCCCAAGGTCGCCAGCTCGAGCGCCATCGCTGTGGCCCACGAAACTAGAAGAATACGGTGGCGGAGGCGGGAGGGTTTCTCCCAGAGAAACCCTAGCTTTTGGGTGTGTTGAAGACGAAGATAAAGAGGTCGAACAAAAACAAATAGGGGTGTGTCTCATCTAATGAGTGTGCCCCAACAAACAAATACATACATATGGTGCGGTCAACTCACGCGGCCGCACCAAGAGTTTATAAAAAAAATTAATTTTATAAATCTTAATTTATGCAATCAATTAAAGAGCCTGAAGCTCTGATACCACTGTTGAAATTTAAAGGCACGTAAACACGTAATACATGCGCAGCAAAACTAAACAGTTCACCAACAACGAAGATATAATTGCATAATTAAATACGAGTAAACGTAAACAAAATTCTTACAGCAATTCGTACACGTATCTCTCAACTATGGTATCCACGTACCAATTCGCATAGATCTGCCAGCATTATATCCTCGAGATGAATTTGCTAGGAAAATTCTAACTTAGAGATTTTATGGAGAAAATATGAAGTCTTGTATTATGAATTCCCAAGAGCTCATATATATAGGGAAGACTCAGCTTAAATCTTAAGCTAACCTGATTAGTAAATAAAATTCCTAATCTTGTAAATTAAATCCCATAGATTTAATTCTCATATACATAAATCTCTACGGATTTGATTTCCATGTATATCGAATCTCTACGGATTTGATTCCATATATATCGAATCCGATAATAATATTCCATATATTATTATTATTGGGAATCCTATTTAATTAAATCTAATTTAATTAAATATTAATAATAATTAATTCTAAATATAATTATTATTATATTCTCCATAAATTAAATATTAATATCCAATATAATATTTAATCAACCAACTATAATTAGTAAACAACCGTTACTTGTTGTGTGACCCATAGGCCCTCATATATCAAGTGATTAGTCAAACTGACGGTCTTAATTGAACCCTAGACAATAAATCAGACATTCTCAATATATGAAATACGTTGCGAGAAAATGTGCAACTACCTGTAACTGAAACATGGACTATTACGATAATTTCCCTTCATTCGGGAATACTCGATTAAATCTTGAACATGATGAAGTGTCTATTCAAATAACTTAATCATTTTATCTCTAATCACTAATTGATCACTTATGTCACACTTGGCCTCAAAGTCCAAGTTGACGTGCATCGGCCGATGACTTAGATCCAATTATGATTAGAAGATGAGTATTCTCTCTAAATCCACATTGAGGAATGAATCCTATTCTTGGCCCAACTACCACGCACATGCATTTCGTGATGAATCCAATCCAAGCAATATCTACCCATGGAAGGGTGCAAGCGTCGGTCATGGTCAAAGTTCATCATTCCACACATGTCGTGTGTATTGACCCAAAGGACTATCGCATCGCTCCCACTAACCGAGAAACCCGTAGACACATATTGTGGAATTCCATCAAACGATTTCTCGGATGGGTATACCAATACCCTCTAAGGTATCTGTGCATCCATCATGAGATACCTAGTATCTCGTAGTAAGTGAGATCTTACTACACTCTCTAAGAGTATGATGCAGATCGCACATCAATCTCAATTGCATCATCAATATCCCATTCTTGATGATCCTTGATCGGGGCCATTTGAGAATCATGCTTAAGTCATCTGAGTTCTCGCAACCTCAATGACAGAAATGACTCATAGGAACACTTGCATGAATAAATGCAAATAATCAAACATAATATTCAAACAACTGTATTGCCATACATTAATATTTAATGAACTATAATATTAAATCAAACTGAATATCATCGAGTATTATGTCCTTACAATAGATTGTCTCTAGGACACTAACACTAACAATCTCCCACTTGGACTAGACTCAATTACCTACATGTCTAACCCTTAGACCATCAAATGTCTAGTGTGTACATGAACACTCAGTGTTTTGGTGAAAGGATCTGCCAAATTAAATATGTGAGAATACATTTTAATTCTATTTCTCCTATCGTTATGATCTCTCGGATCAAATGATAAGTCTCAGTACATGCTTGTTTCTGTTTGTTGATCTCGGTTCCTTTGCTTGAGCAATCACACCAGCGTTGTCTCAATTCAGCTTTATTAGACAACTGTCACTCGGAACTACCCCTAGTTCTCTTAAGAACTATAAAATCCAGACAGCCTCCTTGATGCTTCTGATACAGCAATATACTCAGCTTCAGTTGTTAAATCTGCGGTCGACTTGCTTGTAACTAGTCCAATTGACCACCTCATCATTGAAAGTGAAAGGTAACCTGACTGTGATTTGTAATAATCACAGTCGGATTGGAAACTTGCGTCAGCATAACCAGTCACTACTAGTTCTAACTGTCCACCATAGACAAGGAAACATTCTTTAGTTCGTCTAAGATACATAAGAATGGTCTTGACAGCAATCCAGTGAGACTCACCCGGATTCTAATGGTATTCACCAGTGATACTGATAGCGTAGGCCACGCTTGGCATAGTGCAAGTCATGGCGTACATGATTGACCCAATTGCATATGCATATGAGACATCTTTCATGTGCTTGATATGAGACAAACTAGGTCAACAAATTGCATAGGCATATGGGACAAACTGGGTCAACTAATTCTTATCTTCGGTACGTTTTTTATTGATTGTTCATTCGTTATTCATTAATTAATTGTTTGTGGCATAGACGTAAAATCTATGTTACAACATAAACCTATTCATAAGGTTCTTAATTGATCCAAGACCAAATTGATCATAAAATTTGTCAGATTAATTTTCTAAAAGAAGAATTAAATTCTTTAACTATTGAAGATAGATTAAAAAATTCTAAGCTTCAAGATAAGATAAAAATAAGTTTCTCTCTTGATATTTGCAATGAGTTTCCTAATGCTTTTTGGGATAGAAAGAAAAATATTATTTTTTTTCCTTATGAGGAAAATTTCAAGGACAATAAGATCCCAACTAATTCTAGACCTTGTCAAATGAACTCTTAGTACTTAGAGTTATGTAAGAAGGAAATATCTTCCTTATTACAGAAGAAGCTTATTACTCCATCTAAGACCCCCTGGTCTTGTATTGTCTTTTATGTTAATAAGCATTCTGAACAGGAGCGCGGAGTTCCTAGATTGGTTATAAATTATAAACCTCTTCATAAAGTCCTAAAATGGATTAGACACCCTATTCCTAATAAAAAGGATCTTCTTAACAGATTATTCAATTCTCTTGTATTTTCAAAATTTGATTTAAAATCAGAATTTTGGCAAATACAGATTGATCAAGTAGACAGGTATAAAACTGCCTTCAATGTTCCTTTCGGTCATTACAAATGGACTGTTATGCTTTTTGGCATAAAAAACGCTTCAGAATTTCAACAGATTATGAATGACATTTTTTATCCTTATAGTGATTTTATCATTGTTTATATTGATGATATTCTTTTATTTTCTAAATATTTACAAATACATTTTAAACATCTTGATATTTTTAAGAATATAGTTATTAAAAATGGCTTAGTTATTTCAAAACCTAAAATGGTTTTGTTCCAAACCAAAGTTAATTTCTTAGGTCATATAATTGAAAGAGTAAATATTATTCCTATTCAAAGAAGCATTGAATTCGGAAATAAATTTCCTAATATTATTACTGATAAAACTCAGTTACAAAGATTTTTAGGAAGTCTTAATTATGTGTCTTCTTATATTAAAATATTTCTGAAGATTCTGCTATTTTATATGATAGACTTAAAAAGAATCCATCTCCTTGGAATGATAATCGTACTAAGGTCGTTATTTATATTAAAGAAAAGGTTAAGAACATTCCTTGTCTTATGCTTGCAAATCCCTTATGGGAAAAAAGTGTTGAAATTGATGCCTCATATTTGGGGTATGGTGGTATATTATAACAGATTAATCATGTTAATAATGTTGAATACATTATTAGATTTTACTCTGGTAAATGGAATAATACTCAAAAGAATTATTTTATCGTTGCTAAAGAAATTTTAGCTATTGTCAAATGTATTCTTAAATTTCAAGATGATTTATATAATCAGAAATTTACCATTAATACTGATTGTAGAGCTGCTACTTTTATGCTCTTCAAAGATTTTTAACATAATGTGTTGGTCCCGGTGCAAACGAGTCTTACACGTGTATGGGGGGGGAATACACGTGTTCAGTGTTTTTAAAACTTTTTCTTACTGAGGTCAGCTTGGGTCAGATAGTCCTGAAGATTAGGTTCTGAGAAGCACAGATCGCTCTGAGTCAAAGTCTACTGAGACAGTGATCCTGAGCTGCTTTCAGATACCTCAGATAATCCCAACTGAGTCCTGAGTGTCAGAGATCCTGAGTTGCTTGGATCAGATAACTAACTTACTGAATCCTCAGAAGAGAGTTCAGTTTGATAACTATCTGTTCTAGCTACTCAGTCGTGCGGAATGGTTGGCCCTTTAGATTATACTCGTTTTAAGCTTTGCTGAAAACCTTCCCTTTATGAAATAGTGATTAGGCTGTGATTCACTTATGCAACTTCAGTGGATTGATTCCAACTGAATATCAGTGAAAAGTATGCTTTCAAAACAAGTCAATGCAACAGTTAAGTACAGATAAGGAAAGCAATAAAGAACACAGCAATTATAGTGGTTCAGAGACTCAAGCTCCTACGTCCACTCTCCCTGACTCTTCAGAGAAATTCACTATCAACTTCTGAGCTTTCTGACTACCTCGTAGTTTACTTACTCAACTCGGCCCTGAGTTTTCTGACTACTCCACGTAGTTTACTTACTCAACCCGATCTTGAGCTTTCTGACTACCTCCGTAGTTTACTTACTCAATCACACACAAGCTTTCAAACTACCCCTGTAGCTTACTAACTTCTCCTCTAGAGTTTTCTGACTACTCCGCGTAGTTTACTAACTCTTTACAACTCTTTCTCACCAACAAACACACTCGAGCTACCTTCTCAAGGGTTTTGGGGGTTTCTCGGTTGGTTTCCAACTAGGATGAGATATCCTTTACAATGAAGTACAATGCAAAGGGTTAGGATATCTCGACTAAGCTTTGGATAAATCTTATCAAGCTAGGCTTAGTATAGTGAGCTCTCTTCAATATCGAAGCACTTGGGAAATTCTAAGTTTTTCGAGTGCTTTCACTTTTGCAAGAATAAGTTTGAGCTCTTGAGTTGCGTATAAATTTCCCGTAACCTTACAATGTAGAGGGTCACCAGTATTTATAGGCATACACCAAGGTCACTTTTGAAAACTATCCGTTGGAGAGATAACTTCGTGAGTTCCCTCTTGTGGTGTGTGAAACGGCTATATTTAGGGTTTGAAACTCCCTAACACGTTTTAGGCAATAGCTTTTCATGTAGCCGGTCTTCACTTTTTGCAGTCTGGAACTTTTGTACATCTGACATCTTTTTCAAACACATCCAAGGTCGATGTCGATGATGGTGCGATGTCGTCTTCCTCTTTTTGACTTTTGTCTCCGGTTAAAAGGTAGACACCTTCAACGGCTCTTTTTGGTTACAAACTCTGGAGTTTGATATAACCTTAACAACACTTGACTTAGTTCCTTTTATGCGCATTTGAATATCTTGGCAATATCTAACTTCTTAAGGAATCGCGATCTTCTAAGTATTGCATCCTTCGATAGATATTATCGATTACCCTCGGAACACTTTCGAGTTCATCTTGAGCATTGATATATTCTTGAGTCTTGATGATTATTGTGCCTTCAGTACTCTTGATCTTGATTCTTGATCTTACATCTTACGCGGTCTTGAGTCTTACGAGTCTTGAGTCTTCTAAGTCTTCAGGGTCTTCTGAATCTTTGTAGTTTATAATTGGTGATGTCTTTTTGAGTCTTCGTCTTTGAGTCTTTAGTTACTCAGTATCATACTGAGTCTTCAGTATCTCAGTTTCATCCTGAAACTTCGGATACTTCAGAAACATACTGAGTTCTTGAGTCTTGAAACCTATCCTAAACTATATCTGGCGACTATACATTTTGCAGATAACATCCTGAATACTCTAAAACTGAATCCTGACTCAACTATCAAGATCATTCTGAACATGTCATACTTAGGGGTTTTGGGATCTTAATCAAAATCGTATATCTTTATTAAATTCATCTCCCAACATAATGTTTATAAACAAATGTTTGCCCGATGGCAATCTCATCTTGCTTATTTTGATTTTGATATTGTCTATAAGCAGGGAAAAGATAATCATCTTCCAGATTTTTTAACTCGTGAATTTATTTCTTCATGACAGAAATGAGTCACTCTGGAAGAAGTCCATATTCCTCTTATAGAGGAAGAGGAGACAAAGGTCATCCTCCTATTATACAGCATGGGAAGAAATCATTTTCAACCAGAACATTTCTGGTAGTGGCTCTTCTTCAAAAAGAGATAATGTTCAAAAGGAATTTCAAGAATTCCTCAGACAACATAGTAAAAATATACCAATAGAGGACAATTCCTCAAAGACTAATGGCGAGAAATCATATTCTTCTGTTGCTAAAAAAGAATATAATTTTTTTTTATTCTCCTAAAAGAGAATTAATTCTTATCCTTGAGGATGAAGATGAGAAGTTAAAAGAGTCCCCATGGATTCTTATGGAAAAATATTTTCCAAATTCTAACTAGAATGTTGAGATCTATGAAACAAGAGGTTTTTATGAAAATATTCTCATTAGTCTCGAAAGTGTTGATATTTAGTTTTTTCCTCCAAAGAGTAAAAATATAAATTACTCCAAATTTATTATTAAAAAGATTATCTCCATCTAAGAATGGGGCACTTCGCCTTTTGCTGAAAGAAGTATGACTAATGAAGTCACCCACACGGTATTCCAATACAATTATTGGGATTATTTATAAAGTTTTTATAAAACTTTATTCTATCAGAATGTTAAGCTTTCTCACACTTGGTTGATACAAATTTGTGAGAATATCAACAGGAATCAAATTCCTAACAGGCTTATTTCTTGGTGGGGAAATTTCGGTGCAATGGCAGATATTTTGCCTGAAGAGATTAAATCTCTATTGGAAGAATATTCTATTATTTCTTCTTCCTTAAAATCTCATAATATAAGTGGTAAAACTACTTGTATATTTTTTGTTGATTTCGGAATCTCATGGGTCTGGAAATTAACACGTGTTTTGCAACACACTAACCTCTCAAGTATAAGAGGGTCATTGAAGTGCCCGGTTTAATATCAATCCACGGGACTAGGTGTGGAATATAGCAGAATTGCAATGTGTCGGCGCGGGATTATAGTGTAACATGTTTGGTAAAATAAAAGCAAGCAATAATCAACAAGTGAAACAAAGATCCAATAATAAACGAGCAAGCTAAGAGAAAGCAATTAAATAGCAAACGATTTTGTTTATTAGCGAGAGAAGATGTGCTCGGGTGTTTTTCCTTGTGAGACGATTGTCAAAAGATCAATTATGGTGTTTGCCTCAATTTTCGGTTATTCCATAAGGGTGATCACTTCACATATACCATTCCCGTACTTGGTAAGCCTAGGGTATGATATCGTTTTATATCCTAGGGTCGAGAGGTGAATCTCCCTTTGCTAGCCCGGGTAATTGCACGGATATGGTCCTCTAATTAACTAACTACTCCGTCACAGTGTGTTCCCACTTGTAGACTAAGGCTGATGCTCCTATGTTCCCTTCACTACCAACTCAAGGTTTTAACTCAAGAAGACAGATTAGGGGGGTTCTCAAGTACCTACCCAACTCTCGTTGCGATAGAACCTAATAAACTCCAATTCGGATGAATTAAACCAATACCCGTATGCCTAAACCCGTCTACCCAACTCTCGTTTGAAATAAACTAGCAAAAACACACAAGCTAATAGCAAAACCACCAAAATAGAACAAGTAAATTCCCCTAATCTAAAGGATAACCATCAATAGAGATGAACAACCATAATCAAAGCAATTAAACAATCATCACCACAATTCCAAACACCCAAACACTAATAACCTTAGCCCATGGTGCACAAGGTAAAACTCATGGCTAAACAACAAGAAATCAAAGAACCCATATCAAAATAAGCTATAAATAAACAAAAGAAAGAAAGAGACACCTTACTATTGAAGTTCAAGCAGTAAACCATACAAAATCCATCAATACTCCTTGATTTCTTGCTCAAAACTGAAAATGAAACTATATCTATGCTATTCTATGAGGATCTATACTATCTATGGAAGCAAAATTGAAAAATAGGAAAAAGTATTAGTTACAGCGCTAAACAGTATCACTTGATATCTTCCCCTTTGTTGGGAAATGAATTTAATAAAGAAGATTTTGATTAGATCCCAAAACCCCTGAGTATGACATGTTCAGGATAATCTTGATAGTTGAGTCGATAGAGTTTTAATGTTAAAATTTTGGATATAGAAAGGGATAGATTTTGAAGATATATTTAAGAAAAACTGAAGTTTCAATATGAAACCTGGGGAACTCGATATGAGATTGAGAATCAAGACTTCGATATAAGATGAGAATCAAGACTTCGATTAATGAAATCGAGAATCAAGACTCAAAGATGAAGACTCAGTATATCAATCAGTATATCTCTGAAGACTCGAGACAATCGAGACTCGGAAGATCAAGATCAAGATATCAAGATCAAGTAAAAGGATATTGAAGGCCGCAAAATCAAGACTCAAGAATGTATTGGTCATTAATGTTCCGAGGCACCAAGCCGAGGAATATAATGGAATCCAAATGCGTGGACCAATGAGAGGAAGACAACCAATTTAAAAAGCGATCTTACAAAAGAATAGTATGGATTTGAATGTGATTCTCTCCAACGGTAACATTCAAATCCACACTCTAAATACAAGTACTTCCTACATTATTACGTGTGGAAGTGCGAATAAGATAAAGAACGATGCTTCAGCTAAGAGAACATATACTAAATGAACACAAGTCTTTGAGATATACAAATATATTCAAAGAGTGTTCTAGAACCCAATCTAAGCAACCCACGATGTATCTTAAGAGAGATTTTCCCAACCTTAGCATTGAGGCTAAACAAATGTAAGGGAAAATCTCACCATAGTTGGAGACAACACCAAACCCAAAACCCATTCTCGTAAAGAGATAACCAAAATGGTGAAGTGAGGTAGTTGCTTGGCAATCCCAAAGGGTAATAAGTCCCAATTGGAGTGTGAACTCGTTAAACATCTAGAGGCGAGCCCGAGAGGGTGATAAGTCCAGTTGAGTTAGTAAACTACAGGTAGTCGAAAAGCTCAAAGTAGAAAGGTTAGTAAACTTGAGGTAGTCGAAAACCTTAGGAAGTGTTTGAAGGAATTTCCTAGAACAGGGAGAGTGGATGTAGGAGCTTGAGTCTCCAACCACTATACATTGTTGTGTTGTTTCCTTCGCTTTTACGTTCTTATCTTGTCATATGCATTCAATCATAAGCAAAACACAACACATGAGCTTAAAAGAAAAATTTTGGAATCACCATTCCTTCAATATGCATTTTCATGTTTTGCTTCCATACGCTGCGAAATGGTTTTTTTTTTTAGCCTAACACCCTTCACTCCCTATTGTCAATTGAATGATAAAAAAAATGAAGTTGGACCTTTTATATGCTTTTGAATCCTCATACGTGTCCCAGGGCGAAAATGGGGACCTCAGATATTTTGGCTTGCTCGACTCGAGCAAGTGTAAAATTGCGCACATATTTTCTTTCTTTAGGCTGCTCGACTTGAGCAGTGTTGCTATACCAAAATTGGGTCGAGCAACTCAAAACTTTGGATTTGAAGGAGGTCATGTTTTCTTGACTCGAAAGCGATCGAGCAAGCAGTCATGCTTGATCGTCGTTTTCTTCATAACTTGAGCTCCCGAACTCCTATTGACTTGGTTCTTTTTGCGTTGAGAACCTCACTTCAAGCTCTTTCACATGGTTCTATATTTGACTTGACTCAAAATAATATTGAGCTCGTGTGTTTTGCTTCCTAAATCCTCAATTTTCCTACAAAGATAGTAAAACAAAAATCTTTCTCATTTCAAGTGCAATTAGTCCAAATTGAGCAATAGAAATATGAAATTAGGTCAAGAGTGAGCAAGAAAAGCACATAAATCTCAAGCAAAATCACCACTAATCAACCCCCCCAAACTTAAAGATTTGCTTGTCCCCAAGCAAAGAAAAAGAAAACTAAGGGGTGATTGGTTGAGATTCAAATAGTGATCCAAGTTCAAGTTCAAGACAAGACAAGTCAACTTTCCTCTCAAAGCACCACATTGTCAATCAAACTCTTCACCACTTCAAGCAACATCAGTATCCGTCCTTTCTTCTTAACCACTAACACTCATATGTTCAATGTTGTCTTTGATGTTGTTGACTGTAGGTTGACGATCTATGTTATTCTGCAAGATTCCAGAAGGTTCCACAAGCTTCAAGAATCGAGTAGAAGGGACTAGATCAGGCAGCTGTTTTCAAAAGATTGGAGAAGAACCACTACCTGGGCAGTTACAAAGATCATGGAAGAGTGGATTGAAGAGTTTCTAGATCCTGCAAGGAGGCTCTAGTAAGGCTACACGAAGTCTATAAATAGAAGAACTTGATGTTCACATCAAGTGCCAAACATTGCCATTAATCGTGTGCTGTTTAGTCGAAGCAAAAACCAAGCATCAACTGTAGAGTGTGTGAGTGCATCCAGAGTGATAGGGTCATTGTTGTGGAGTTATTTTACCATAGAGAGTAATTGTAGGGTTTACAATACCTCGAGTTGGTGCTAGATTTGTTTTATGTGGAGTGTTAGTCTCGGTGTTAGATAGTTTCACACTCAGAGGACAGGTCACCTTTGGTAGTGTAGAAATACACCTAGCCTTTAGATCATATGCTTGATCTTGTTTCAAGGGGATTCGATTTGTGAACCTCTTTGTATTCATTATTTTGATAAATAGTGATTTCGACCATAAGGCTTCACAATGTATATTGATATAGATTGTGCAAAGTCTTTTTAATTTCGTGTGTTGTGTTTCTGAGTCTTCCGTTGTTTCTGTTGTTTAATTGTTACTTTGAGTGTTCCAACATTCTGTGTAACTTTACTCTGATTTTACTAAACACAACCCCGTGTCTTTCATACACACTTTCAATATTGATTTTTCTGATTCAAAATCAGATACTTCTATGATTACTGGTTCTAACCTTCAGGATGCTCAGGATCCAAATGATGATTACCAAGACTTTTCTATTCAAGATAGTTTTGACCAATTGAAGAATTCTCTTAAAGAGAAGATAAAAGAAAGAAAGTGTTGATGGAAGACTGTGAATTTAATATTGTTCGCTTCCGATCAGTGAAGTCAGGTTTTTATATCTGGCAAGTTCCTTTTCATGTTCGTTTCGATGAAAATAACCATGAAATCCGAAATAAAAATTATCTTAAGGTTCTTAAAAAAGAAAATTAAAATCCTTGAAATATCTATTCCTGTTCTAGAAAAGATATAGATATGATGAAGAAGAAAGGATGCATTATCCTCATTCGTTAGAAGATTTTAAGAAGACTCTAAGACTTCTGAAGAAACAAACTTCTTTGATGGCGATCTAAAAAAAATGTAGACTTAGCGTATTTGCAAGATACGACTACAGTAATCGACAAAATTAAATTTCATCATTGCTTACATCAGCAGACCAAGTACTGTTCATGAATAGTAAAAACACTATTCACTTTTTTACTATTCATCTTTATTTTATTTTTTAGTTTGAAGTCCGGGATTGATGTCCGGCTCTTTCTCCTCTATATATAGTTTTGTTTTTCATTTTGAGAGGCACGCTCGAGTTTAGACTCGCCCCCTCTTTCTCTCTCTAAATCCCTCTCTAGTGTGCAACCTTGTAACCTTGTAATATTATTGTTCATAAACTCAATTATGCTTGTGGTTCTTTAAGATATATTGTTATTTAAATTCTGTATTTATATTTTTATTTTATGTTGATCGCCGCCTCAATGGTCAGCTAGATTACTTGTATTGAATCATGACCTGAGTTAACAATACTCTACTATCATGTGCATTTGTGAAATGTAAGATTTATTTTTACTTGATATATTGAAGGTAGTGATTGGTTTAACCGATAGGTATGAGCTTTCCAGTGATATTCATGAGTTAACCGTGTGGGCTGGCCCTTTTTGTCGTAATGCTGATGAATAGGTGCAGGCGTTTGTGGGCGTTTAGCTATTTTCAGGTTAACTCATGGACTATGGAATTTCTCAGTAAATGACCCTATCTGTGTTAGTAAAAGTTCCAACAGGATACTATTGGTATATCAATTACTATATATATATAATAAAAAAATTCTTAAATTTGAAAACCATTTTAATAATGAATTTTCCACTAAAATTATTGTCTAATTTGAAAATATTTGTTTAAAATTTTTAGGATATAAATTAATAAATGTTTGTCCCGAAAAATTCCGATTTAAAACTCGTAAAATCTCAGTTGGAGGTGACTTTAAATTTTTTGCTGTGAATGTTTGTTATGCAGATTTGCTAAAGTATGTATGACAGTTAATATGAAAGCAAATAAGAACACACATATTTTTATAGTAGTTCGGAGTCCAACTCCTACATCCACTCTTCCCTTCATGGGGCACTTCCTTAATCCAAAGGAAACCTTAGTTTACGGTGTTAGGCACACCACCATACAGATATTTAAGGAGATCTCACTCAACGGGACTTATCTCCCTCACGGGATCGCCTATAGATGTTTAATGAGTTCTCACTCTCTCGTGTCTTATCTCCCTCACGGGATTGCCTATAGATGTTTAATGAGTTCTCACTCTCTCGAGACTTATCTCCCTCACGGGATTGCCTATGGGACTTGTTTCCCTCACGGGATCGCCTAACCTCCCTTGCGGGATTGCCTCTAAACTACCTCACTTAACCACTAATTCTCTCTCAAGAAAGGGTTTGGGTTTGGTGTTATTTCCAACTAGGTGAGATTTTTTCTTACATTGTTTTAGCCTTTAAGCTATGGTTGGGAAAATCTCTCTAAGGTTATGATATGACATTTATGCTTAGATATAATGAAGAACACTCTTGGGTAAATTTGGATAT
The DNA here is from genome assembly GCA_037126765.1 of Stenogyne calaminthoides. Lineage (NCBI taxonomy): Eukaryota > Viridiplantae > Streptophyta > Magnoliopsida > Lamiales > Lamiaceae > Stenogyne > Stenogyne calaminthoides. The sequence goes on from JBBCBC010000002.1 coordinate 20,702,639, forward strand.
TTAATGCTCTGTGTTCTTGAATTGAGATGCTTGAATATTTGGCTTTAATCTTCACTTTGCAGCATCCTCCATTATCTTCTTTTGAAGTTAGTGCAATGTATTTATAGTGTGGATTTGAATATTACCGTTGGAGAGTAAATTCAAATCCATACTAATAATCTTCCATCTTTTATTTGTCCTTTTGCACTGTTGCTTGCATCTTTATATCACATCCATATATGTTTTGTCATCTTCTCATTGGCCAGCTTTTTGTGTGTCTAACGGATCCGATCATTTCCCGATTTACAGTCTCATGATTTATGTTCTCACGATTTACTCACTGATTATATTATAGTAAGAGATTTATGCTCGTCTGATCTGATCAGCCTCGTCTTATCTTGATGAGTTCCCCCTCAACTTGTTACCCGTAAAAATAAAACTAAGTCTAGAAACACAAGCTTTCTATACAACTTAGCATGTCCTATTACAAGGTGTTTTGGCATAATAATCAAAACTAAAATTATCCCAACAATATCCCCCGTTTTGATCATGATGCCAAAACTAACTAACAACAAATAACATACGAGAAAAGCGGTGTTAGTTAAACAAGTAAAATGATGAAGAGTATGGTATGCATTTAAAAAAATAAGATGATTGTCAACCTCCATGAATTTTATAAATAATATGCATTTTAAACTAAATGGGTTTTAAAAAGATCAGTTCATGTGGTCACATTAAAAGATAGTGAACTTTTGAACTCCTGCTCTGATACCAATTGTTGGTCCCGAAAAACCCGATTTAAAACTCGTAAAATCTCAGTGGGAGGTGACTTTAAAATTTTTGCTGCGAATGTGTGTTATAAAGATTTGCTAAAGTATGTATGACAGTTAATATGAAAGCAAATAAGAACACACATATTTTTATAGTAGTTCGGAGTCCAACTCCTACATCCACTCTTCCCTTCATGGGGCACTTCCTTAATCCAAAGGAAACCTTAGTTTACGGTGTTAGGCACACCATCATACAGATATTTATGGAGCTCTCACTCAACGGGACTTATCTCCCTCACGGGATCGCCTATAGATGTTTAATGAGTTCTCACTCTCTCGTGTCTTATCTCCCTCACGGGATTGCCTATAGATGTTTAATGAGTTCTCACTCTCTCGAGACTTATCTCCCTCACGGGATTGCCTATGGGACTTGTTTCCCTCACGGGATCGCCTAACCTCCCTTGCGGGATTGCCTCTAAACTACCTCACTTAACCACTAATTCTCTCTCAAGAAAGGGTTTGGGTTTGGTGTTATTTCCAACTAGGTGAGATTTTTTCTTACATTGTTTTAGCCTTTAAGCTATGGTTGGGAAAATCTCTCTAAGGTTATGATATGACATTTATGCTTAGATATAATGAAGAACACTCTTGGGTAAATTTGGATATTTAATGCTCTGTGTTCTTGAATTGAGATGCTTGAATATTTGGCTTTAATCTTCACTTTGCAGCATCCTCCATTATCTTCTTTTGAAGTTAGTGCAATGTATTTATAGTGTGGATTTGAATATTACCGTTGGAGAGTAAATTCAAATCCATACTAATAATCTTCCATCTTTTATTTGTCCTTTTGCACTGTTGCTTGCATCTTTATATCACATCCATATATGTTTTGTCATCTTCTCATTGGCCAGCTTTTTGTGTGTCTAACGGATCTGATCAGCTCGCCTGATTTCTGGTCTGCTGATTTATGTTCTGCTGATTTCTGTTCTGCTGATTATAGTAAGCAGATTTATGCTCGTCTGATCTGATCAGCCTCGTCTTATCTTGATGAGTTCCCCCTCAACTTGTTACCCGTAAAAATAAAACTAAGTCTAGAAACACAAGCTTTCTATACAACTTAGCATGTCCTATTACAAGGTGTTTTGGCATAATAATCAAAACTAAAATTATCCCAACAATATCCCCCGTTTTGATCATGATGCCAAAACTAACTAACAACAAATAACATACGAGAAAAGCAGTGTTAGTTAAACAAGTGAAATGATGAAGAGTATGGTATGCATTTAAAAAAATAAGATGATTGTCAACCTCCATGAATTTTATAAATAATATGCATTTTAAACTAAATGGGTTTTAAAAAGATCAGTTCATGTGGTCACATTAAAAGATAGTGAACTTTTGAACTCCTGCTCTGATACCAATTGTTGGTCCCGAAAAACCCGATTTAAAACTCGTAAAATCTCAGTGGGAGGTGACTTTAAAATTTTTGCTGCGAATGTGTGTTATAAAGATTTGCTAAAGTATGTATGACAGTTAATATGAAAGCAAATAAGAACACACATATTTTTATAGTAGTTCGGGAGTCCAACTCCTACATCCACTCTTCCCTTCATGGGGCACTTCCTTAATCCAAAGGAAACCTTAGTTTACGGTGTTAGGCACACCATCATACAGATATTTATGGAGCTCTCACTCAACGGGACTTATCTCCCTCACGGGATCGCCTATAGATGTTTAATGAGTTCTCACTCTCTCGGGACTTATCTTCCTTACGGGATTGCCTATAGATGTTTAATGAGTTCTCACTCTCTCGGGGGACATATCTCCCTCACGGGATTGCCTACGGGACTTATCTCTCTCACGGGATCGCCTAATCTCCCTTGCGGGATTGCCTCTTAACTACCTCACTTAACCACTAATTCTCTCTCAAGAAAGAGTTTGGGTTTGGTGTTATTTCCAACTAGGTGATATTTTCCCTTACATTGTTTTGGCTTTTAAGCTAAGGTTGGGAAAATATCTCTAAGCTTATGATATGACATTTATGCTTAGATATAATGAAGAACATTCTTGGGTAAATTTGGATATTTAATGTTCTATGTTCTTGAATGGAGATGCTTGAATATTTGGCTTTAATCTTCACTTTACAGCATCCTCCATTATCTTCTTTTGAAGTTAGTGCAATGTATTTATAGTGTGGACTTGAATATTACCGTTGGAGAGTAAATTCAAATCCATACTAATAATCTTCCATCTTTTATTTGTCCTTTTGCACTGTTGCTTGCATCTTTATATCACATCCATATATGTTTTGCCATCTTCTCATTGGCCAGCTTTTTGTGTGTCTAACGGATCTGATCAGCTCGCCTGATTTCTGGTCTGCTGATTTATGTTCTGCTGATTTCTGTTCTGCTGATTATAGTAAGCAGATTTATGCTCGTCTGATCTGATCAGCCTCGTCTTATCTTGATGAGTTCCCCCTCAACTTGTTACCCGTAAAAATAAAACTAAGTCTAGAAACACAAGCTTTCTATACAACTTAGCATGTCCTATTACAAGGTGTTTTGGCATAATAATCAAAACTAAAATTATCCCAACAATATCCCCCGTTTTGATCATGATGCCAAAACTAACTAACAACAAATAACATACGAGAAAAGCAGTGTTAGTTAAACAAGTGAAATGATGAAGAGTATGGTATGCATTTAAAAAAATAAGATGATTGTCAACCTCCATGAATTTTATAAATAATATGCATTTTAAACTAAATGGGTTTTAAAAAGATCAGTTCATGTGGTCACATTAAAAGATAGTGAACTTTTGAACTCCTGCTCTGATACCAATTGTTGGTCCCGAAAAACCCGATTTAAAACTCGTAAAATCTCAGTGGGAGGTGACTTTAAAATTTTTGCTGCGAATGTGTGTTATAAAGATTTGCTAAAGTATGTATGACAGTTAATATGAAAGCAAATAAGAACAAACATTTTTTTATAGTGGTTCGGAGTCCAACTCCTACATCCACTCTTCCCTTCATGGGGCACTTCCTTAATCCAAAGGAAACCTTAGTTTACGGTGTTAGGCACACCATCATACAGATATTTATGGAGCTCTCACTCAACGGGACTTATCTCCCTCACGGGATCGCCTATAGATGTTTAATGAGTTCTCACTCTCTCGGGACTTATCTTCCTTACGGGATTGCCTATAGATGTTTAATGAGTTCTCACTCTCTCGGGACATATCTCCCTCACGGGATTGCCTACGGGACTTATCTCTCTCACGGGATCGCCTAATCTCCCTTGCGGGATTGCCTCTTAACTACCTCACTTAACCACTAATTCTCTCTCAAGAAAGAGTTTGGGTTTGGTGTTATTTCCAACTAGGTGATATTTTCCCTTACATTGTTTTGGCTTTTAAGCTAAGGTTGGGAAAATATCTCTAAGCTTATGATATGACATTTATGCTTAGATATAATGAAGAACATTCTTGGGTAAATTTGGATATTTAATGTTCTATGTTCTTGAATGGAGATGCTTGAATATTTGGCTTTAATCTTCACTTTACAGCATCCTCCATTATCTTCTTTTGAAGTTAGTGCAATGTATTTATAGTGTGGACTTGAATATTACCGTTGGAGAGTAAATTCAAATCCATACTAATAATCTTCCAGCTTTTCTTTGTCATTTTGCACTGTTGCTTGCAGCTTTATGTCACATCCATATATGTGTTATCATCTTCTCATTGGCCAGCTTTTTGTGTGTATAACGGATCTGATCAGCTCGCCTGATTTCTGGTCTACTGAAATATGTTCTGCTGATTTCTGGTCTGCTGAAATCTGATCTACTGAAATTTGGTCTGTTGATTTCTTGTCTGCTGATTTCTGATCTGCTGATTTCTGATCTGCTGAAATCTGATCTGCTGATTTCTAATCTGCTGATTTATGATCTGCTGATTTTTGATCTGCTGAAATCTGATATGCTGAAATCTGGTATGCTGATTTCTGGTCTGCAGATTTCTGGTATGCAGATTTATGCTCGCCTGATCTGATCAGCCTCGTCTTCTCTTGATGAGTTCTCCCTCAACTTGTTACCTGTAAAAATAAAACTAAGGGTGTGTTTTGAAACACTTAAACCAGCTTCCAGAAGTACTTATTTTCAAAAGTTGTGAGAGGGAGCTTTGAAAATAAGTGCTTCTGGAAGTTGTTTTAAGTGTTTCAAAACACCCCTTAAGTCTAGAAACACAAGCTTTCTATACAACTTAGCTTGTCCTATTATAAGGTGTTTTGGCATAATAATCAAAACTAAAATTATCCCAACAATAAATATTTGATAACTATTGGAATACTTTTTTTTTGAAACCCAAAGAAGATTACATGCAACGAGTGCAAATGTCGAGAAGACCATCCACAGTATTTGGAGGCTCGACCAAACAATACGGACTCTCATAGGAGAGAGACGTTTGTGTCGTATAATGTGCCACCACATTGGCATTTAGACTAACCCATTCAACTTTGTACTCGACATTGTCCGCAAGAATGTTTCTACCATCCAAAATCAATTCCCCAAATGGAGAGGCATCTGGTTTAGACGAATGGAGGGCATCTCTAACAACTTGAGCATCAGTTTCCACAACCACATAAGTGGTGCCCATCTGTACAGCCCAAGAGAAGGACTCATAGACACCCCAAGCTTCACCTTCTCGAACATCCATGAGACCTTCCTGATATTGCGTGCGGTTCATGATACAAACACCCCCATAGTCCCGAAGTACTAGTCAGATTATCGTCTGCATTGTCCCCGAAGAAGGCTGCATCGACGTTAATCTTAACAAAGTAGTGCCTTCGGAGGATGCCAAAGTATGCATTGAGATGCCTTCTTCGCCGAACGTGGATGAACTCGGACCTCCTTTCACTCCGACAGGAAGTTGGTCAGAGCAAACACTACTTGGGTTGCACTCGATGATTTCCCATCCCAAACCACCTAATTTTTGCGGTGCCAGATAGCCCAAACAATCGACATGGCTCACTCTGCTTCACCCATATCAAAGTCACAAAGGACACGCATGAATAATTCCCCATGGTTTTTGACCTCATAACACATCCTGCCTATCTTTGCCCATAGGCCCCCCACCTCCCAGCATCTGACCGAGAATCTGCAGTCAACAAAAAAGTGTCAGATAGATTCCCCCATATACGAACCCTCATAGACCGGACAAGCCAAACTAACTCCCGGATACCAGTGGCAGAGCTTGGCCCGAACTACTAACCAACCTTTGCATAATCTCCAGTAAAAATGACTTAATCCGTGGGGGGACTTTCATCTTCCATAACGTGTTCCAGTTCATATTTCCTACACTCGGAACATCATTTATCAGCTTCATAACCAATTGATAGGCCGACTTCACACTATAATTATCATTTGGTGCAAAGTGCCAAATTTGAGAGTCGAGAACCCCGCTTGGATTCGGTGTAGTACGGAGGATACGTGACACGTCCTTCTCTGAGAAAACCTCCAAAATCAACTCCACATCCCAACTTCTAGTGTCTGGAAGATAGAAGTCTTTAATACGCATATCGTCGAACCCCGGGACCACTGGAGTAGCAATACTGAAAGAGTTGTCGTCATTCACCCAAGGGTCCGACCACATACGTACACTGCCCCCGTCCCCAATTTTCCACCTAGTTCTCCATCGAACAAGATCCCTCACTGTATGAATACCTCTCAAGGTATAACTGGGACAATTTTCGAGAGGAGCATAAAAGAAATCGTTTCTTGGAAAATATTTAGCCTTAAGAATCCTGCTATGGAGGGATTGAGGATTTTTTTGGATACGCCACCCTAGCTTTCCGAGCATGGAGATATTGAAGATGTGGAGGTTCCTAAATCCCATACCACCAGTCATTCTTTTGCTCACTCAGCAAATCCCAACATTCCCATTTCACACCCTTCTTTGGGTCCATCCAGTGACCCCACCAAAAGGAATTCAACATTTTATGAAGTCCGTCTAATAAATAATTAGGAAAAAGAAACATACTCATACAGTAAGCTGGGATTGCCTGGACCGCCGTTTTAATTAAAACCTCCTTCCCAACTTTGGACAGTTTTTTATTTTGCCAACCTTGAAGTCTGTCCCATAATCGGTCCTGAATGTACCGAAAAATGTCGACCTTCGACCTCTCAATGAGGGATGGCAAGCCAAGGTATTTACTGGTATTGAGACCCGCCATGACACCCATGATATTCTTTATCTCCTCTCTCAAATTCAACTTGACGTTTTCACTGAAAAAGACCCCGTACTTTGAATAATTGATAGCTCGTTCATAAAGATCCAATGAATCCTTTAAGACCCCACATTCTTCACGTGAAGCCTTGTAAAAGAGTAGACTATCGTCCGTATATAATAGATGGGCCACCGAAGGTGCCCTCCTACTAACTGAATACTCATGCAACCTTCCACGTCTATTCTGCCGCCGAAGGAGGCTCGAGAGACCCTCGGCACAAATAATAAAAAAGATATGGTGATAGTGGGTCACCCTACCGAAGCCCCCGGTCCAGTGTAATAGGACCAATAATGCGGACATTCACTGCAAAAGAGTATGTCACTGTCTAAACACACATATTCATCCAATTCACCCATCTATCCGAAAACCCCATCTTTAGGAGCACTTCATTCAAATATCTCCAATCCACCACATCTCACTTCTTCCCTTTCCTTATATTCCGCATTGAGTGAATGGTCTCGAAAGCAATGAGGACATTATCTCGAATTAAGCGTCCAAAAACAAAGGCCGAGTTGGGACTCATCAATGAGCCCTGGGAGGACTCTTTTAATCCGATTACATAAGACTTTTGAAACTATCTGATAAACCACATTGCAAAGTGAGATAGGACGCAAGTCTTTAACAGATTGAGGGTTTTCAACTTTCGGAATTAACACCATTGTAGTTTCATTTAGCTTTGCTGGAAACCACCCTTTCTCAAGCCATTGAGTGCATGTTCTCATGATTTCTGGCCCGACAATATTCCAGAACCTTTTGTAGAAACCCCAGTTAAAACCTTTCGGCCCAGGAGACTTTTCTTTGTGCATTTGAAAAACTGTAGTTCAGAACTCGTTCGGCTCAAAAGATCCTCCAAGCAATGCGTTATCAGCCTCCGAGACGCTGCCCCAAATATGGTCTGTAACATGCTCAATGTCGACAAGGCTCTCCGTGGGGGTAAACAAGTTATTAAAATAGGATAACACAATGCCCTCCAAACCATGTGCATCCGTCGTCCAGGTTCCCCCCTCGTCATACAACCCTGAAATTTTGTTCCGCTTCTTTCGGGATGAGGTCATTTGATGAAAGAATCCAAAAAAGTAAAAAGGTCCACCAACTAATATTTAATACAATTCCTTAAACCATTCAACCAAAACAAATGAGACAATTACAATGGGACAGAGGGAATATTAATTTTTTGCAAACACTATCCACTTTTTTCTTTTATTTTTTTTCAAATACTATGAACTTCTATTATTAATCAATTTTCACATAATCACTAATTTTAATCAATTTTTCAAAAGCTGAAATTTTTGCAAACATCCTCATATTCTACTCCAAAATTATTTGCTGAAAGTAAATAATATCTATTTTTTATTTAACGTATTAGATAAAGACTAAGTCTAATTGTATGAATCAGGTGTGTCGTACACTTCATAATGTACTTTAGAATTATGCAATTTACTGCACTGGAACATGCAATTTGTATACACTGAATCGTATAATTATTAATATGAAAAATAAATTGCATATATTTCAGTGCAATAAATTGCATGATTTTAAAATATATTATGAAGAGCACGGGGCACCAAGTGCACATGAGCCCACTGATGAATTATAGGACAAATTTAATTAAATGCATCTTTGTGCATTTATCCATCAATTATTACTTTCTTTTACTTTATAATTACTTAATTGATAAATTTTGGCGTATAAAAAAATTTCAGAAAAAAATTATAGTTGCGACATTTTAGAGAATATGGTGCATTCTAGAGTGTATTTTAAATTTATATAATTTATTACATTGAAACATACTATTATATTGAATTATGTAACTTGTGAATTTGTATTCCGAATTCAAGTTACACATTTTAATGTAATAAGTTGTGTTTTTCAATATAATAAATTGTATATTTTTAAATATACTAAAAAATGTATCGTGCACCTAATGCATACAAGATCTAATGCATGCAAGATGATCTAGTGTAAATGGAGAATATAAAAATGATGGTTTTGGTGATACGTGAGTTAAGCAATAGCTCTTAATGATAGTAGATAATGATGGGTGTTTATTCAGTGCTAAAACATCACTCACGTGCATTCTTTTTAATCATAGTGACAGTGTCATCCTCATCAATTTTCTCTCTGTCTCAAACTCCTCTCGAATATATTTTACAAATAATTGGTTTTTAATTTCTCTCAATTTTCAGTTGGACACAAATATATTGTGTTTTCTTTTGGGTTAATTGCCTAAAATTTTACAAACTTTAGGGTTTATCAATTATAATATATCTATTTAAATTATGTAATTATTTGTAGCAATTATCTTGTGGAGTCAAGTGGTGTTAGATGTTCAAACTAATACATTTGGGTATGCTAATTCAGGAACCGGTCTTATTTCCTTCAGAACCGGACTTAGCCGAAGAACCTAGTGCTTAGTTTCTAAACCGGCTTTGAGCCGATAACTAACTGAAATCAAGTTAGTTATTCACTTTCGCTACATATCTTCAGCGCACGGTTCCAAGGCAAAATCGAGGCGGTTTCAACAACGAGTTTGTTATACTTTGTTAGGGGTTTGCATCTATACATTACGGGATTGTCAATTATCATCTTAATTGGGGATTATTCTGGGTAGTTCATATTCGTTTGAGAGAGTTAGGGTTCTTGAGAGTTCTCGTCAATTCGTTTGGATTCTCGTTAAACTGATGGTTGTAACTATACTGGATTGAGTCATTGTTGATAGTAGAGAGTGCTATGATCCCGTGGACGTAGATTTTACAACCGAACCACATAAATCGTCGTTGATGTTCTTATTTTGAGATTTCGATTTCATTCATTTTGTGTGTTTCATTTTCTGAGCTTGAATCTTGTGATTAAATTCGACATTGATTAACAAGTTGTGCCGTCTGTGGGAAGCTTGGGAGAAAAATGGGACCACTGAAGTTTGATGTTGAGAAATTCAATGGAAAGAATAACTTTGGGCTTTGGAAAATTAAGATGAAGGTCTTGTTGATTCAACACGGTTTGGAAAATGCATTGAAGTCCGCTGATGAATGGCCAGCTGCTTCATCCACTGGTGCAGCCACAGAGCAAGCAAAGAAGACAAAAATTCTGGAGAAGGCTCACAGTGCCATAATTCTATGTCTTGGAGATAAGCCTCTAAGGGAAGTTTCTAAAGAAAAAACGGTCATAGATCTGTGGAAGAGATTGGAAGATCTTTATAAAACCAAGTATGTGTCAAACAAGCTTTACATGAAGCAGAAGCTTCTTGGTTTCAAGATGACAGAGGAGAAGAACTTGAGTGAGCAACTTGATGAGTTCAACCGGTCTGTGGATGATCTTGAAAGTTTAGATGTGAAGTTGGATGATGATGACAAGGCTCTGATATTACTGAACTCATTGCCTAAGTCTCTAAAAAACTTCAAAGATGCCTTGATGTTTGGGAAACAAGAACAACTGAAGTTTGATGAAGTGCAATCTGCAATCAAGACCAAGTTTCTGCAGATTCAAACTGACAAGAAACCTTCAAAGTGCGGTGAAGGTTTGAATGTGAAATTCAAGGGTGGCAAGAAGAAAGATGGGAAATCCACTAAACAAGATCAGAAGGGTTCTGATTTTGTGAAAAAGAAAAAGTGCTTCCATTGCCACAAACCTGGTCACCTGAAGAAGAATTGTCCAGATAAAGAGAAGAAGCCACAAGATCCTCCAAAAGCAGAAGCAGCAGTTGCTGAACAAGGTTATGAAAGTGCATAGGCCATGACTGTAAGTAACAACAAACTCTCTCATGAGTGGGTGCTTGATTCTGGTTGTTCTTTTCATATGTGTCCTATACAGCACTGGTTTGTAGATTTAAAATTCTATGATGGAGGTCTTGTGTTATTGGGGAATGATTAAAGCTGTCAAGTTAAAGGTAGTGGATCTGTCAAAATCAGGATCTTTGATGGGAAGATAAGAATATTGACAAATGTGAGATTTGTGCCTGATCTTAAGAGAAATTTGATTTCACTAGGCTCACTTAATGCACCTGGGTATGAATTCAACACAAATAGAGGTTTCATACAAGGCACTAAGTCTAGCAGGGTAGTGATGAAGGGAGAAAAGGCAAATGGACTATACACTCTAGTAGGGGAAACTGTTGCTGGTGACTTTGATGCAACTGTTAGTAAAGATGTCACCACTTTGTGGCATAAGAGACTTTCTCACATATGTGAAAAAGGCCTGCAAGAGTTGACAAAAAAGGTGTGTTTTCTGGAAATAGTCTATCAAAGTTGGAGTTCTGTGAACAGTGTTATTTGGGAAGTCAAAGAAGAAATCATTTCTGAAAGGCATGCATTCCACTGCTGAGAAGCTTGACTATGTTCACTCTGATATTTGGGGGCCATCTAGAGTAGAAACTCATGGTGGAGGCAGATACTTTATGACCATTATTGATGATTTTTCAAGAAAGGTCTGGGTGTTCATTTTGAAGCTGAAAAGTGATGCATTTGGAAAGTTTAAGGAATGGATTGCTGAGTATAAGAATAAGCTTGGGAAAAAGCTTAAACACTTAAGAACAGACAATGGCCTGGAGTATCTCTCTGAAGAGTTTCAAGTTTTTTGTAGAGATAAATGGATCACAAAGCACGGAACAATCCCATTGAATCCTCAACAAAATGGAGTTGCTGAGAGGATGAATAGAACACTACTTGAGAGAGTGAGATGTATGCTCTCTGATGCAAAACTTCCAACAATATTCTGGGGAGAAGCTGTTAATATAGCAAGCTATCTGATAAACAAGTCTCCATCCACTACTATTGGGATGAAGTCACCTGATGAAGTCTGGTATGGAAGGATCTCTGATTACTCAAAGCTTAGAGTGTTTGGATGTACTGCTTATGCACACATCAGACAGGACAAACTGGAACCTAGAGCTCTGAAATGCATCTTTGTGGGTTATCCTAAGGGTGTTAAAGGATACAGATTGTGGTGCTTGCAGCCTGGGAATCAGAAATGCATAGTGAGCAGAGATGTGACATTTCATGAAGAACAGATGGGTTATAAACATCAGGGAAGTACTCAAGATAGTAATTAAACATTGATGAAGAGGACACTCCACTTCAGGTGGAGATATCAGACAGAGATGAAGAAGAAAGGGTCACTAATGAACCACCTGCAGAAGGTGGAAATGATGATGATGGTGCACATATGGATGATCAAGCTGATAATCTGAATGATTATAGACTAGCAAGAGATAGAGTGAGAAGAACCATAACACCTCCAGCTAGATTTGCTCATGCTGATCTAGTTTCATATGCCTTAGTCACTGCAGAAAATGTGGAGTATCATGAACCAAAAAACTACAAAGAAGTTATATCCAGTAATGACAGCAGTAAGTGGATATTAGCTATACAAGAAGAGTTGCAATCCTTAGAAAATAATTGTATATGGAAACTTGTACAGAAACCTAAGAATTAAAAGCTAGTCAGTTGCAGATGGATCTTCAAGAGGAAAATTGAAGTGGGGCCCACAGAACAAGTCAGATTCAATGCTAGATTGGTAGCTAGGGGGTTCACACAGAGTGAAGATATAGATTACAATGAAGTATTCTCATCAGTTGTGAAACACTGCTCCATAAGGCTCTTATTGGCAAAAGTTGTTCAAGATGATTTGGAACTTCAACAGTTAGATGTCAAGACAACATTCTTACATGGAGAACTTGAAGAAACCATCTACATGACACAACCAGAAGGTTTTATCTCTCATGGGAATGAGAATAAGGTATGTCTCTTAAAGAAGTCTCTTTATGGTTTGAAGCAAAGTCCTAGACATTGGTATAAGACGTTTGATAGCTTTATGATATCCATTGGATTCTTAAGATGCTCCTATGATAAATGTGTTTACTTAGAAAAAGGAAATGGATTTGTTATCACCTATCTACTGTTTGTTGGGAAATACGGGGTGACAGGATCTATTTGAGGTTTATTTAAATGCATATTTAAATTATTCAATTAATTACTAACATAAATCAATCCTAAATTAATTCAACATAATAATTAAACAAATAAAAATAACATGCGTACACGTAATTCACGTAAATCCTAAGCATGCGGAATCTATGAGTTACGAAATTACATACCTCTTGTAGAGACAACCGTTGAGACGATGGATCAACCCAAAGTGCCTTCTCAAATATGTCACAAGTCCACGAACGTAATCCGGTGGGTGGATTCTCACGAACGATTTTAATAAAGGAGAAAATAAAAAATATTTGCCACCACCTTTGTGGATTTCTAATGTTTCCAACACATGGAATTGCATTGGAGATGAAAAATTCATCCCCTATTTATAACATAAGTGGTGGTCGAAAATTTGGTGTAGAATAGGATGGGAAAATCTTTTTCTTGATCTCCAAGAAATCTTGAATATATCTCATATATTCTTTTTCCCATAATTAAATATTCCACAAAATCCCACCTCCTTATTTAATGGGGATTTTCGAAAAATACAAGGAAACAAGAATCAAGATTTGATTTCTTGAATTTATGGGATAATCTTGTATTCCAAGAATACTTATCTTTTTCCATAAAATCTTTTCAAGAAAATCAAGAAAATCTTTCCTCTTCTTTTTCCTACAATTTCGAAAATTTCTAGGAAAAATTAGGCAATAATATTTTCTTCTCCTTTTCATTAATTGGACTTTAATTGGGCTATTTGAGGGGCCTTTATGAGAATTAAGATTGGACCTCCAATGGGCAATGAATTTATAATATTAAGCCAAAATATTATCCAAGCCCATTAATATTAATTTACTCCACTATAAAATTAATATTGAACTATCCATCTTAATCCATATTACGATGCTACAATAATATGGCTCCCGGTTATTATTTCCCGTGTTTAAGATTATCTAGTCCACCAATTAATTAAGCCACTGAAAAAGTTTTATATTAATTAATATATTTATCCTTGGAGTAAAGACATCTCAACATTATTATCCATACCGGAAATAAATTTTTACTTGCAAGATTTGGTATGATAAAGCTTCTGAACCCACCAAGGGGACAAATCAAGCAAAACGTGCTTGCACACGATTCTTCGTATTAAATCTTAGCAATCTTCGTGTAACTAGTAATATTGCCCAAGATATAAGGTATCGAATCACGTTGATTCTCTTCCCATCATAAGTCAAAGCAATAGTTATTAATTTCACACGATCCTATTTAAGGAACGGAGATTAAGAAATAACGAACCACTGAGGTCTAATTCCTCTATATTCAGTGTTGAAGAATTTATCCTCATGTAGGTCTTATTCAGCGCATCATAATGTACTAGTGTAATCTCTTGGTCAAGACAAGTCAATCTGAGCTTTACACTTCAACCTTTCACGAATTGATTGTTCATTTTCATCTGGGTTGTGAATTTGTACTTAGTTACGAGAAACTGTTAATTTGATCTTCCGTGATCTGGTATCACCAAATTAACTACAATGTAACACGTACTATTCATTGAACGAGTATGCAGTAAATATATATAACATTCAATCATATTTAATGCAACAGTGCTAAATAGTTTATTTCAGTAAATAAATAAGAAATTCAGTTTGGTTATACAAAGTAAAAAGCATACTTTCCAGTATAACCCCAACACTGTTGTATGTCGATGATATGTTGCTGGCAAGTAAGATTACAACTAGGATCCAGAACATTAAGGGAAAACTCAGCAATGCTTTTGAGATGAAAGATTTAGGTGAGGCAAAGAGGATTCTGGGAATGGATATTATCAGAAATAAAGCTGCAGGGAAACTTGTTTTGACTCAAGTTGGGTATGTTCAGAAGGTTCTTAAGAGATTCTACATGCATCAAGCAAAATCAGTGAATACACCTATTGGTCAACATTTCAAGTTGTCAAAAGATCAGTCTCCTTCTTGTGACACAAAAAGAAAGCAGATGAGCAGTGTGCCTTATGCAAATGGAGTTAGAAGCTTAATGTATGTTATGGTTTGTAGCAGGCCTGATCTTGCTTATGCCATGAGCACGGTAAGTAGATTCATGGCTGATCCAGGAAGAATTCATTGGGAAGCAGTGAAGTGGGTATTCAGATATGTTAGTGGCACAACAAAGTCAGGCTTGTTATTTGAGAAAACTAATGTGAAGACAGAACCTCTGCAAGGTTTTGTTGATGCTGATTTTGCAGGGAGTATTGACACAAGGAAGTCCCTAACAGGTTACATATTCACACTCTATGGCACAGCAGTGAGTTGGAGGTCCATATTACAACCAGTGGTGACATTATCTACAACTGAAGCTGAGTATATGGCAGTCACAGAAGCAGTGAAAGAAGCAACATGGTTGAAGGGAATTCTACATGAGTTTGGAGTTGATCAGAAGGGTGTCACTATCTTATGTGACAATCAAAGTATCATCCATCTGGTGAAGCATCAAGTCTTCCATGAAAGAGTGAAACACATCAGTGTTAAGTTCCATTTTGTAAGAGACATGGTGGAGAAAGGTCCTGTAAACATCAGAAAAGTGGGAACAGAAGACAATGAAGCAGATATGCTCACAAAGGCATTGCATGGGAGTAAGTTCGGATATTGCTCTGAGCTAGTGAAGCTTGGGTCATGTGAAGTGGACTGAATCAGCTATGAAGATTGGAAATGATGAGCACTTGGAGATCTAAACACTTGAGGTGGAGAATTGTGGAGTCAAGTGGTGTTAGATGTTCAAACTAATACATTTGGGTATGCTAATTCAGGAACTGGTCTTATTTCCTTCAGAA
The DNA here is from genome assembly GCA_037126765.1 of Stenogyne calaminthoides. NCBI lineage: Eukaryota > Viridiplantae > Streptophyta > Magnoliopsida > Lamiales > Lamiaceae > Stenogyne > Stenogyne calaminthoides. The sequence goes on from JBBCBC010000002.1 coordinate 20,718,398, forward strand.
TCTGACCGAGCTGAAGAACCGTGCACTGATGTTCAAACTAATACATTTGGGTATGCTGATTCAGGAACCGGCCTTATTTCCTTCAGAACCGGACCAAGCCGAAGAACCGGGTGCTTAGTTTCTAAACTGGGTTTGAGCCGATAACTAACTGAAATCAAGTTAGTTATTCAGTTTCGCTGCATATCTTCAGCGCACGGTTACAAGGCAAAATTGAGGCAGTTTCAACGACGAGTTTGTTACACTTTGTTAGGGGTTTGTATCTATACACTACGGGCTTGTCAATTATCATCTTAATTGGGGATTATTCTGGGTAATTCATATTCGATTGAGAGAGTTAGGGTTCTTGAGAGTTCTCATCAATTCGTTTCGATTCTCGTTAAATTGATGGTTGTAACTGTACTAGATTGATTCATTGTTAATAGTAGAGGGTGCTCTGATCCCGTGGACGTAGGTTTTACAACCGAACCACGTAAATCGTTGTTGATGTTCTTATTTTGCGATTTTGATTTCATTCGTTTTGTGTGTTTCATTTTCTGAGCTTGAATCTTGTGATTAAATTTGACATTGATTAACATATCTTTTGAGCAAAACTTCATATTCAATAAACTATAGAGAAATATTCATTCAAACGTATGTCAATAATAAAATTCCTCAATTAACTGTCAAGTTCAAGTAGAGCAACTTAAAAAATTTCAAACATATGTGATCAAATATTATTTTATTTTATATATAAACATAAAATTATTAAAAATTCAAATTTCAAAATTCCAAGGGGGCCCATGCCCCCTGTACCGTCCTTATTTTATAAATATAATTATATTAATTTTATATTATGAATAAGTTTTATAGAAGTGTTTTTTTAAGGATTGGTAAGATATTGGAGGTGGGGTAGAACCACATTGTAAGAAAAGTTTACTCGAGAATATAACTGGAAATTGGAATATTATGTGATTGATACTATTACATTATTAAATTTCAGTCCTTCACCCAACAATCGTTGTATCCAAATAAGTGATAAAGCTCCTTAAAAGCAAAAAGTATTAGTAAATGTAAGCAAAACATATTTGTTGAATAACGAGAAAAAGACTCCAAATTAAAATTTGACGAACGCATAAGGGAAGACAGCAACAAGAAAAATGTGAAAGCTGGTCGGTGATACACTGATACTAATATGTGATTTGTTGCAATTATAAATGTTCTTAAAAAATAAAATAAAATAAAATTGTTATATCTGTTGTTCATTACTAAGAGATACTCTCAGTCTCATACTTGTTTAACCTTTTACTTTTGACACGAGTTTTAATGCGCAAATTATTTAGAGTAATAAAAGAGTAAAGTAATTTTTAATTGAGGGTATTATAGATAACTTTTTGTGAAGAAACGTAGTGACATAAAATGTAATTTTAAAATGTTAGAAGGGAATAATTGAAAAACAGTATAATTACCTTATAGTTTCTTTATGAAAATGAGTAAACAAATTTGGTCATTGTTTAAAATTAAAAATTATTACTACCATTCACGAAAAATTTCACTGTATAAAAATATACATTATTTTTTAAACATTTATAATTTTTGCACATAACAGTGATATTTTTTTATACATAACAGTGATACTAAAAAAATCGAATTAACTTAACTCGAATTCACACAGGTTTTTGTCTATTTTAACTTGTTATGCTATCATAACATTCGTGTGAAACCATAGTTACAAGTTAGAATATGAATATAACAAAGAAAATAAACCATGTATTAGATATAGAGTTAATTTTGATGAAATCGACCCTTCAAATATCTTACAGAATATCATTTTCTATAAATAGAGAAACGGCATGCTTAAACAATCCGCAGCTTGAAAACAAATATTGGAATAAAAAATAATTCTGGTGCGAAGGATACATATAAGAAAAATAGAGTCAAGCAGCAATAGGTTGGGTAGCATTTTTCAGCCATTCAATCTCAGTAGAATTCAAATATGGAGCCAATATTTCACTGCATCTAGAATGGTACTTGTTCAACCACTCGATTTCTTCGGGCACGAGAAGCTTCGTATCTATCAACTTCTTTTGATAAGGTGCCTGAAAACGAAGAATCATTTCTCAGCATAGGTTTTAGATATATGATTACACCAGCTGTAGTATCCAAAATTAGGGGTGTAAGATTGCGAGGTAGTCTTGTATGAGACGGTGTTCATACATGGGACGGAACTCCAATTTAGTATTTGAGTCATACTTACCTTTAAAGCGTGATTGAGATGGAGTTCCGTAAACCCATAATATAACATGGTAAACAGGATTCGTCTCATACAAATTTTAGTCTTATTTCACTTGTGTAAAAATAACTGCCAGGGAATTATCCCTGCCTATCCAAGCCAGAAGAAAGGAGGGTTGCAGTTGACATGTGACGACAGCCAGCGCAAAACTGTCACATCACCCTGTCATTAGGGATTAAGTGCTCGGTTTTTTGTTTTTGTTTATTACGAAGATCCACAGACTAATATGTAACCAATGCATGGTTGTGCCGAAAAACTCAGGTATACCCAATTCTTGAACTTATTATCAATGCATTTGCATACACATTCATGTGCAGGCACGGGATTGCTCTCCTTATGGTGTAAGTGAGTCGAGCTGACTAGAGAACTACTCGAGCTTAAAACTATCCAAAGGCTCACGAGTTTAATTAAACATAAGTAATTTTGACATTTCACGACAAATTCTTTACAAAGTAATTAAATAAAAAACTAAACTATTTCCAATCTAGTCAAGTCAAGCTCCCAGTTATCAAGTTACACTATTTCATTATGTTATGTAACTTATAGTTGAGAGAGAGTTACCGAGTTACCCATTGAGTCAAGATCAAATTTACCAGGTTACCTCTCTAAACGAGTTTGAGTTAAAAAAAACCTGAGCTCGATAAAGTCAAGCTAATATTCGAGCTTTCTAGTTGAGTCCAAAACTGCTCGACTCGATTTGGCTTATTTACACCCCTTTACGGTGGTATCTACTTCGTGAAGAGTCAATAGTCTATAATAATCGGCTTATAATATTCTTAAATTATGCATGACTTTAATAGCAGTATGGCTAGCTTCATATCAATCAGTGCCAAGATGTTACCCGTTCAAATAGAATTCTAATGGTACTATAACCGAGCAGTTCCAAGTATAAATAGAATTCAAATGCATGGAAAAAGTTATACTATGGGGGTTGGAAATTTTACCCATGTTATATGCTCAAAAGATAAGTAACCCTTGTCGCCAAAATTGAACTTTATATCAGCTTCTTTTACAATAAGCACATTCTCCAATCTTATGCCAAAATTTCCATCCTCGTAATAACCGGGTTCTGCAATTTGGAAAATGAAAATTGACCAACATATACATAAACAAATAATAAGATCAGAAATTAAATTACGGAGCATTACCATCTGTCACAGTCATCGAAGATTGCAATGGCACATTCCGAGCAGCTGGCCTGAAACTGATCTGATGGGGTCCTGCCAAACAGAAATTTGAGGAAATTTAACACTGCTACCTGATGCATTCTAGTTATTGTCCTATGGAATGGCAATCCTTATCTTTTCATGTCTGAATATTATTTCTGCTTCAAAATAGATAATAATATTTTATTGAAATGATAAAGAGAAACTAGAGTGCTAGACACATAAATGATACAAAGGAATTGCAGGCCTCATCAAAACCTTAACCAAATGGGAAAACCTACAGCATGGGAAACGAGTAGCACACAGACTAGATACAACAATGATAACTTCTAAATCCGAACAAACGAAAAAAGATAACAATGAACTACATAATGTAAAGAAAATTATAACGAAGTCTTTCACATAATCATGGTCTACGAAAATCTCATAGGCATATATTTGTGTAAAGTGTAAACATTTGGTTCCTTGCAATTCCTCGAGATAATAGTGGATTCCAAAATCAAATTAAGAGTGGATTCCAATCCATCCAAATCCCTTATGAGTTCAAATGAAAGTGATAAATTTCAATTTCATATCCAGGCGTGCTTCTGTAAAATGCACATTTCTGCATATATAATGCATGACATATTTTCAATTGGAACATTCAAGTACCATATTCTGGCAACCATCTGAAAATGACAAGTATTCATTCAATTGGAATATTCAAGTACCATAACATGCACACATGCAGAAGCCCGTTACTGCCCATTAAAATAATTGTCAGGATTGAATGATTTACTTTCTATGAATGAATAATTAAACAACATTAATCATGACAAAAAAACATATGTTAGCAGTTAAGATGATCCTATTAATGATAATAATTTTCCATGACTAACTTAGAACATAGGTTGCTTAACCAATGCGAACAGAACAATAGACCAACTTATAAAGCTTAAATCCCCGCATACAACACATTCATGAGCAGTCACGACGGAAGCTATTAGTCCATTACCAGCTATTTTTTGCTAAACAACTAGTAAGCAATGATCTCAATTACTATACTTAGTGAACAATAAAACGTGAGAAACATGGAGTAATTACTTATTGACGAAGATTAAAATAAGAAAATGCAGGAAATTTGAACAAATAATTGATCCAAATGTTGATAGTGTTGTTTATAATTTAAAATGATACAGAAATACCAACTTACCCTCATGAACATTTAGGTAACACCCTATCCCATGGCCAGTACCATGCCTGTAATCAAGACCATCTTTCCACAAAGGAACTCGTGCAAGAATATCAAGTACATGACCTGTAAGAGATGGCAAAAAAAAATCACCAAAATTCTCACCAAGAGAAGCTCTGGTTGAATTTGTATCACATTATGAGGCTCAGAGGCACCCTCCAAAAAGAATTCCATAACAAGATTATACTGAGTAGAAAACCAATCTTTACCAGTGGTTCCATTGGGAAATCGAGCATTGCCCAAGCCAATGTGGCCCTTGAGAACCTACAATGACACAAATGGAAAAACCTAACATGAATTAATATAATTTCATGAAAATGAGGGTTTTTTTTTCCCCTTTTCATTTCTTACATATATTTACACAAAAGATCTACAAAATCCTTCCTGTCACACAAATGAATTCAAAAAATGGAAGAAAAATATTCCAGTCACACAAATGAATTCAAAATAAGAAAGAAGAATTATCAACTAAAAATATTGATGATAATAGAAGCACCACTGCAACAGAAACACAAATAACATTGCTTCTTTATCCCGGCAGGGGGCGAAAAAATCTTTTCTATGAGCCAATATGACTCAAACATCACAAAGAAAATCTCGGACAGTTATGCACATAATTGTTAAAGGCGCGCCATAGGCATGCCTGAGGCGCAAGGTGCATGGAACACAGGGTTTAGGAAACGAGTGATAAAGAAAACGTATGTTTAGGTTTTAGGATAGTACATACACGTATTTATCTATAAGTAAAAGTGTAAAACTAGGGTTTACCTTGTAAAGGAAAATTTACAGCGGCTCTCTCTTCCCGTTCCCATTAGCTTTGAGGTTTGCTACATGTTATCGAAGTTTATGCCTATGATTTGTGTCATTTATGAGCTTTTGAACTTCAATCTAATAGTTATTTACTTGCTAACATGTTTGATTTAAGTTTATGTAGTGTTTCTATTAGTTTTAGGCCATAATGTACAAAAGGCGAACGTGCACCTTAGGCATTAGGCACACCCTTGTGCCCGTAACAACTATTGTCATGCATAACAGATTCTAGTAAAAAAAATTGGCTGAACATATATGAGGCAAGCATTGAAAAAGGCCTAATATTTAGTGGACATTGATTTATTTCTAGATTCCTATCTATACAAACAAGGCAAGCATTGAAAAAGACCTAATATTTAGCATGTTGCGTACTTAACTGCAAGGTCTGTATCTCGCTACATAAATTTCTTGAGAAAACTAAGGATATCAGTATTAGATATTCATGATCTTGGAGCGGACTCATTGGAATTCTGAGTGATAAGTACCTCTGACCAAACTTAAAATCTTCATGTAGAAGACCATTTGTAAATAAAATCTGGTGCTCAAATCCTATGAGCCTACTTAAAATTACTAGCTTGGATACATCACTAGACACATTATATAGTCAACTAATCTGATGCAAACAGATGTAAATGATTTTTCCCAATATGTGATGCAAGAGAATCTACATCCATGATTCTGAAAGCAAATAGATAACATTCATTTTTCTTTAGAAATTAATTATATGGATTTATGAATAAAGATGGACACTACATACCGCTGTGTAACAGGCTTTCTCATGTGAAGTAGGCTTTCCAAAATGCACAGTCCGAGTAATGTCAGTTGTTCCATCTAGATACTTTAGACAAACCAACGAGATTAATCATAGGTAATCAGGATGAAGAGAAGGCTCTAATTAGAGGAGAGGAACTGAGAAGAAAGATAGTTGATGCACCTGAGCTCCCGAATCAAATAGGTACATGGAATTGGGATCAAGTTCAGCACATGTTTCAGCCACTGGATTATAATGTATAATTGCGCCATTTGAGCCAACTGATGAGATAGTAGGAAAACTCAACCCCCTAAAATGCTGTTAGTCAAGCATATATATGGAGTTAAAATGAGGAATTATCCAACTGAAAAACATCTGTAGAAACAAGTAATCTATGCTTTCAGTTATAAATAAACTTATGAGCACAAAGAAAATGGCATTTTTTTAATTTCTTAAGGTGAACAAAAGAATTCTTGGTCTCCATATTCTATTCTAAAAGCGACATGATTTGACAACAGTTCATGTGAGGCACATAATATGCCTAGTGGTCTAATTTTTTAAATTCCAATCCAAATAAAAATTGGAAAAGAAAATAAATATAAACTAATGCCTACTGGGGAATAGAAGAAATTTTAACGCATCTGAGTAAATGTGTGTTGGTCCCGGTGAAAACGAGTCTTACACGTGTATGGGGGGGGGGAATACACGTGTTCAGTGATTTTAAAACTTTTTTCTTCTTGGTCGAACTTTGGGTCGACAATCCTCGAAGATTAGGTTAAAGAAGCACGATCGCTCTGAGTCAAAGTCTCATCGAGACAAGTGATCCCGAGTCGCTTTCGGATACCTCGATAATCCCAACCGAGTCCTGAAAGTCGAGATCCCGAGTTGCTTGGATCGATAACTAACTTCTTCAATCCTCGATAGAGAGTTCAGTTTGGTAACTATCTGTTCTAGCTACTCAGTCGTGCGGAATGGTTGGCCCTTAGTTTATACTCGTTTTAAGCTTTGCTGAAAACCTTCCCCTTATGAAATAGTGATTAGGCTGTGATTCACTTATGCAACTTCAAAGGATTGATTCCAACCGAATATCGATGAAAAGTATGCTTTCAAAATCAAGTCAATGCAACAGTTAAGCCTACGATAAGGAAAGCAATAAAGAACACAGCAGTTATAGTGGTTCAGAGACTCAAGCTCCTACATCCACTCTCCCTGACTCTTCAGAGAAATTCACTATCAACTTCGAGCTTTCTGACTACCTCGTAGTTTACTTACTCAACTTCGCCCGAGTTTTACGACTACTCCACGTAGTTTACTTACTCAACCCGACCTTGAGTTTTTCGACTACCTCCGTAGTTTACTTACTCAATCACACACAAGCTTTTCGACTACCCCCACAGGCTTACTAACTTCTCCTCTAGAGTTTTTTACGACTACTCCGCGTAGTTTACTAACTCTTTACAACTCTACTCACCAACAAACACACTCCAACTACCTTCTCAAGGGTTTGGGGTTTCTTGGTTGGTTTCCAACTAGGATGAGATATCCTCCTTACAATGAAGCACAATGCAAAGGGTTAGGATATCTCGACTAAGCTTTTGGATAAATCTTATCAAGCTAGGCTTAGTAAAGTGAGCTCTCTTCAATATAAAAGCACTTGGGAAATTCAAGGTATTTCGAGTCTTTGAACTTTTGCAATAATAAGTTTGAGCTCTTGAGTTGCGTATAAATTTCCCGTAACCTTCGATGTAGAGGGTCACCCGGTATTTATAGGCATACACCAAGGTTACTCTTAAAACTATCCGTTGGAGAGATAAACGTGAGTTCCCTCTTATGGTGTGTGAAAACGGCTATATTTAGGGTTTGAAACTCCCTAACACGTTTTAGGCAATAGCATTTCATGTAGCCGTCTTCACTTTTTGCGATCCGGAACTTTTCGTTACATCGACATCTTTTTTTCAACTTTATCCTTTGTCGATGTCGATGTAAGATGCGATGTCGTCTTCCTCTTTTTTGACTTTTGTCTCCAAAGAGAAGGTAGACACCTTTCAGCAACTCTTTTTGTTTACAAACTACGAGTTTGATATAACCTTAACAACACTTGACTTAGTTCCTCTTGTCTGCGTTTGAATGTCTTGGCAATATTTAACTTTCTAAGGTATCGCGTTTTTCTCGATGTTAAATCCTTGGATAGATATATTCGATTGCCTCGGAACATTCGAGTTCATCTTGAGCATTGATTACATTCTTGAGTCTTGATAATTCTTGTCTTTCGATATTCTTGATCTTCAAATACTCGGTCTTGATCCTGCGTCTTGAGTCTTGAGTCTTGAGGTCTTCGAGTCTTGAGGTCTTCCGAGTCTTGAGTCTTGAGTCTTTAGATTTATCTTGGTGATATCTTTGAGTCTTCATCTTTGAGTCTTGATTCTCGGTTTCCATCTTGAGTCTTGAGAGACTTCGATTTCATCTTAAGTCTTGAGAGACTTGATTTCATCTTGAAAACTTGATATCTTGAAACATCTTGAGTTCTTGAGTCTTGAAACCTATCCTGAACTATATCTGTTGACTATACATTTTGCAGATAACATCCTGAATACTCTAAAACTGAATCCTGACTCATCTATCAAGATCATTACTTAACATGTCATACTCAGGGGGTTTTGGGATCTTAATCAAAATCATATAATCTTTTATTAAATTCATCTCCCAACAATTTCCACTTTTGATGATGCCAAAACCTATCTTATTCTGAGACATATAACCTATACTCAAGTTTGATTTTATCCTATTACAAGATTGGTTATGTCTCTCAACAATTACTTCAAAGAATGAATCTCCCAACAATTTCATCACCAAACAACAATGTCGGGCATATCAAATATAAAGACATGTAAAATAAGATAATGAGATATTATCTTTTGAGCATAATGATAAATCTTCATTGATGATAAGTGTACCATTACAGATTACAATGAATTTATCAAACAAAATCAAAAAGACAAAAATTTAAAGAATACAAAATCTTACGAGTCTTGATCTTTTAGTCTTGATTCGGCTCTTGATCTTCTGCTTTCTGTTTGCTTCATTTTTAAACTTCATCGATGGGCACTTCCGGATCAAACATTCCAAGAATCTCTTCTTCTTTCATTTCTTTCCCCGATGATGTCCGGATTTGTTTCGATTAGGCCCAACCGACCAACAGATCTTGAGCAATTTCTTGCGTAATGGCCTTTTCATTTACCAAGCCATTATCAAGTCTCGGAGGAGGATAGGAATATGGATTTGGGGCTATATCATACTCCACCTTCATCCGCAAGGTTAATCCAAATTTTGTAAATACTTTGGATAAAAGGTGAGAAGATATTCAATAAAGCTTCGCTTACAGTGCGAGCCTTCCCTCTCCATTCCCCGAGAACATCATAATTGAACGGAAGGTTCTCTTCACTTCTTCCCACATGTCGTTGAGTTTAATGGGCATCCATTTATCAACATGGGCCACTTCAAATATTTTCGATGTTCCTTTCCTCTTGCTCGCAAAACTTTACGAAGTCACTCATTCGTTAAACACATTCTTCGCCTATCTTCTTTTCGATCACGGTTCTCGAGACCCGAAGCGGTAGCTTTCTTAGCTTGTTCTTTTTGGAGTGTCATCGAGCCTCTCCGGTGTTGAAGACTTTCTTCTAGGTTGAGACTCGATTCCTCTGCATCTTCATCATCCGAACCAACTTTCTCCTCGATTGGCTTAGAAGCCTTCCGCGACGCTTTGCTTACAGTTGAACAACGCCCAAAACTTTCCTCTTCATAGGCGATTCGGACTAAATGGCTTGTTCCAACCTTAGTTCTAGCACTCGGTTTCTCTCTTGCACCTCAAGCTTGGTTTGCTCGAAACTTCGAATGTAGACAAGCTTCTCTACTTGAGCAAATTTTAACTTCTCAAGAGTAATCGACTTCTTTAAAGGCTTGGGCTAGATTGTACATTTCAAAGATCTTTTCAGCCTTCTTTCCAAAGCACGTGCCATGAACTTCCCGAGGTATGCACCTTCCCTTTCCCCTTCGCACCGTAGTTTGGAAGAAGTCCGGAGAGAGTTAGGTCCACGTGATAATCGTTTTTTGCTCACACAAATGGATCTCTCCCCGCCACCGATCTTGCTCATCTTCCATTCTCCTAATGTGGTTCTTACCACGCATAGTTCTTCGATATATGTGGGCAACCGCCGAGAGAGTGCATCTTTAAGCATCTCTCGTCATCTTGGTCATGAAAGACCGAGCTCATTTCCTCAACAAAGCAGATTTGATCAAGACCTCATTTTTTCTCTGTCGGTTTCACCAAGAAACTTCGATCGACTCTTGGTGCTTTTGTTTCATTTCAAAGACTTAACTCTGCGTTGACTCCTCCAAACTTTTTTATTCAAATTTTTTCTTCCATGGAGGTCATCTGAAAGGGTCGAGTGTTTTGTATCTCGCACTGTTCTCAAGAATGGCTAAGTCCTTCCATTGTCCGAGCTTGATTGGCCAACGTTGCTTCCATCTCGAGTAAGTTTGATCGACATTGGCTCAATCTTCTCAAGTTTCTCCATAGCGGAGAGTGAGATCAATCTCGTGACGCCTGCACCTTCATCTTTGTTTGATCATCCCGAGCTCGAACCATCCCGAGCTCCGTCTCTCCAATTGAGCCTCGGTCGATTATCGGACATTTTAATTAAAGATAGTACTTTCGAAGAATCTTTGACATAATTATTAATAGTGCAGGTACGAAGAGTGCTTAGCCGATCTGAGTTGATCGACAACAGAAGTCTCTTTTTCTGTTTGAGATGATCCTCGGCATCTCCCCTGTTGGTCCCCATCTCCATCTTTGGATTTGTCTCCATTGCTCGGGGCACCATCCTCCGATTGCTTCTTCTCGGCTAAACCTCTGAACCAAATCATCAAAATCGAATTTTTCATCCCGAGCTTTGTCCTTCGAACCCCGAGAAGACGGTCGGGAAAATTTCATCTCCTCATTCCACCGGTCTTCCCTCGAATCGGCAATATCAAGCATCTCGGGGAAGAGTCGATTGAGGATATACACTATCGCCCTCATGTCAAGAATATATCTTGCAGATCAAGGTATGAAAATTTGAGCTCGAGGTATCGGTCCAGATGAACCGCTTCCTCTTGCTTTCCACTCGCCCCTTGACCTCGTCGCTTCTTCCATCTCGGGCTCTCGTTCAATGAAGCTTGCCAAGGGATCAAAGCGAGGGTCACCGGGGCTCTCATCGAGTACATTTTGCTCCCCGAGCCTCGAGTAGTATCTACGGCTTGTGCATTCAGTCCTCGGTTGCATTTGAGTGGGTTCTGGGGCTGGAGGCATTTCCTCGATGATAGTCCGAGTTGGCTCGTCGGTCGAGCCACGACATCTTGGATCGACTGGTGGCTCTTCAATCCGAGCTGCAGACATCCGGGTAGGCATCTCTGGGTCCGAGCTCGCTTAAAAATTTCCGAGAAATTTTATCCGAATCGAAAGTGATGTTTCGAGCACCTCGGAAGAAGCCCGCTCCTCCGGTCGATCCTGTGTCCTTGAGATAACTGAGCGGCACTTGTAATGGTGAACTCGAAAGCGGTTTGGCCCTCGGGTTGTCTCTCCTCGAAATCATCAAGTACCTTCGTCGGTGAGAACCACCAATCTTCTGCGCTTTGGAGCGAGGTTCTTCCTGCTCATCGGTTTTGCTCCTTGCTCCATTTTGCCTCCAATGTAACCTTCCCCGGTTTGTTGGGTCTCTTTCTCGGCCCTGCAGAAGGTGATTCTACCTTCTTTTCTTTTTTCTAGAATGGCTCAACCTTCTTCCTGAAATGGGCTTGAAGAGAATTTTGGATTTAGGGAATGGGGTTGAATTGGCGAAGATATCCTCTTCTCTCTGCGCACATCTCCAAAATATAGGCAATTTTGGTGGCATGGTGGATCTTGCCTTTCATCGTGATTTCCCCATTGACTCTTTTTTATGATCTTGGCTTGCTCAGACACCATCTGGACTAAAATTTCAGCCGGTTGAAGTCGGTGGTGGGAGATGCCTCGATCGCCGCCATCAATCTGAGCTTGGGGTACTAATCACTCAAAACTCCCCGCAAGACTCATGACGCTCTTGCTCACAATATCCATCGGCCACGATATTGTGGCTTTAGGTGCTTTTTGTGCAAAGTTGCCTCAAACTTCAAGTTCTCGGAATCCTCTAGGTACTCTGCTCTCTCCCGACATATACATCGCAGATCCTCTCCTCTATCACATAGCTCAAACACATCATTCGATTTTTAGGAACAATGTACATCTCCTCTCAAAATCGGCGTATTTTGATGAGTGCTCTAGATGAGATCTGATGTCGAAGAGTGCATACAATCTTCTTCATCTATCTTCAAATTGCGGATGAATTCGATTACCTCTTTTGCGAACTCCCATCCGGTCGGCAAGCTGCGACTAGATGGGTGAGTTTAGCTTGATCGGATCATATCAGAGCCTCCTCTTACGGCTTTGAGTTGGTTGTGCTTTCAAGTGAGACAATGAACTCGTACCATGGCTTATTGGTTATGGCTAATCTCTCGAATCTGATTTGGAGCCATTTTAGAATATGATTGAAGAATGTGACGCTTTAGGGTTTTGCGATTTACGGGCAAAGGGGATTTTAGTTCTGAGTATTTGGGAACGAAGGGTTTGATAAAATTTCGCTTGAATGGCTTAAAGAGGTATAAATAGCCGAGATCGTGGAGAATCGTGTTGGTTAGGTGAAAAGCAACGATTGAGATTAATCTCCGATTAATCGGGTATATGAACCAAACGATCTCCTAAAAAGTAAGCCGCCAAAATATCCTCATTGGTCAATAATGTGGCGAGCATTAAATCTTGATTACCTCGGAACATTCGGGTTCATCTTGAGCATTCATGACATTCTTGAGTCTTGATAATTCTTGTCTTTCGATATTCTTGATCTTCAAATACTCGATCTTGATCTTGCGTCTTGAGTCTTCGAGTCTTGAGGTCTTCTGAGTCTTGAGGTCTTCGGTCTTGAGTCTTCTCCGAGTCTTGAGTCTTCGAGTCTTGATTTATCTTGGTGATATCTTGAGTCTTCATCTTTGAGTCTTGATTCTCGGTTTCCATCTTGAGTCTTCGAGACTTCGATTTCATCTTGATCGAAGTCTTGAGACTTGATTTCATCTATCGAAACTTCAAGATCTTGAAAACATCTTGAGTTCTTCAGAGTCTTCAGAACCTATCCTGAACTATATCTGCTGACTATACATTTTGCAAATAACATCCTGAATACTCTAAAACTGAATCCTGACTCATCTATCAAGATCATTACTTAACATGTCATACTCAGGGGTTTTGGGATCTTAATCAAAATCATATAATCTTTTATTAAATTCATCTCCCAACAATGTGGAACAATGAAATACGAGCACAATTAACATCATTTTCCTGTGCTGCAGAGAGAACGATAGCACCTCATTTAAGCTAATACCTCTTTAGATGCACGGAACTCCTCAAGCTTATCACTGACGGACACTTCAGTAAGTTTTACTGTTCTGCATATTGATGATAGTTCTTGTTAGAAGGCTGTTCATTATAAAGAACTCAAAAATAAATGAGATCTTTGATTATAGCATAATTCCAAGAAAAACAGTATGTGTCGATGCCAAGACAAATTTGTTATAATCGTTAGTAGAACAATAATGAATTCACTTGTTGTAGCAAACACTAAGAATTGATTCGTATCTTCATAACAATCTTGTCTTCAGTACACAGTTATTTTGTTCCTCTCGTGGCTTTTCAGTTTATCATATACAGTCCATTTTTCTTAGCTATTTTAGTTTGTGTGTCTGCTTCCTTGAACCTAATTTCCAGCAGCTGTTTCATTTTTTCTCTCTTACCCATTTTTGTAGGAGCTATGACAAGCAGAGCTGAGTCCAAAGTCCAGCACAAGCTCAGATTTAAACAAGGTAACACAATTCGAGGTCCAATTGACCTCAAGCATGAACTTAAAATCAGCTAGTTGTTCAGTTTAGCTCACTTCATTAAAATTCGCACCCATAGAAAAGGGTAATACAAGTTAAAGTTGATTGCTTCATCAAATATTTGAATCTTCAAAATTTAACAGGTAGATAGTGCTTTTTAGCCTCATATGTGTGCAGCCGAAAGTGTTAAGCATTAAGCACACCACTAAACCACTTATTAGAGAACGTGTAAACAGTTGCTCAAAACCCTCATGATTTAAACCTAATCCCTTGCAGAACTTTAATTACAAGTTCCCAGAACTATGGTGCATGGATCATTGAAAAATACACAGTGGTACAAAAACTTACACTTGGTCCTTCTTGCTAACCTCACTTTCCACAAAGTAGCCAGAAGCCCCATAAATTTCCTGCATCTGATGGCATAGAATGGAAAAACTGATCAGTTACAACATAATACCCAAAAATTATATGGAATTATGGATAATAATAGATAATGACCACAACAGAGTGTTTTTACAGACAAAATGCAGATATAATTAGAGATAACAGTACAAACTATTGATTAATGCTGTAGATTAAACAAACTATAGCACACATCTCAATAATAACCGAAGATAGAAAACCACTCTTAGCTTAAATAAATAACGTAGTTAGAGACTTAGAGCTTCATATTCAACAAACCAAGGGGGTGCTTGGACTAGGGGTGTGAAGATAAGGAATGTGAATAGAATAAATACATTGTGGTGGGGAAAGACCAGGTATGTAAATAGTGCTTTATAACGAGTATGGGCCAAACCTCCCAAAATTGAGTTATTACCCTCCAATATTAATGTCATTTCCACTTTCTAATAAAAAACTGAATGCCACGTCATGCAGCAGCTCTAGCTGCCACCTCAACTATAAGTTGTCATAAAATAGCCAAATGTATCAAATTGCAAGAAGTAGAAAGGTAGTGTATGACATTGCTAAAATTAAAAGGCCATGATTAAATTGCAAAAACGTCAAATTATCATGATTTATTTGCAATTTAGCCTAAATAGAATCTGTTTTTTCTTTTCAATTCCTACTAGTTCTTTCCCTTCCTCTTTTAATTTGAGTTGAAGATTCTCTACTTTCTTGCACATCCAAACCATTGCTTCACATCTATTAGTGTTACCCCATTTTCTTTCAAATAAATTCATTATTTATTCTATCTAATCTAGTTCCGCTCAGCAATCTTAAATTCTCATTTCTGCAACTCTCATTTTTTTGTTCATTTTCATATTTAGTAACCCAACAGCTTAAAGCACCTCTAATTCTCACGATTATTCCAAATGGAGTAATTGCGTTGTTTGGGTATGATATGTGACGGTGTGACACACACCAAATCTTCCACTCAGAAAGCGGACTTGACTTGAGAAGAATGGAGAATGTTTTGTGGAATTTGTGGGGTGGGGCAGGGCAAGAGAGATGACATAGAAAGCTTGAGATAATGACAGCGAGATTGATATAGAAAACAGAATCCTTATTTATGAGTGAATTGGGTTGGGATTAAGTTATATTATTCAATTGGGGTTTTAATAAAAGGCACATAAGATGGATAACCCTAAATTTCTACAGATGAACTTCTCTCTCCCCTTCCAGCGGTTTTTTTAGGATGTCTTCCACTTATCTATGAAATATTTGATTGTAACTGGTCATTTAAAGTTATAGTTTGAAATACTTATATGGTTTATATGACAAAGTGAGATAGCTTATGTGGTTAGAGAACCACTACCTTTGTCCAAAAGGTCATGGGTTCGAGTCACCAATTTGATCTATCAAAAAAAGACTTATATGGTTTATATATTATATTTGAAATATATACTTACATGTGTACAAAACCCTAGACGTATTCCCATACATGTATCCTAATTTTGGATCTTTTTAGCCATATCCACACAAAAAAATTTAAGCACGCTCAGATATGTACCCTCCCGAGTCTGAGTGACATGCTTGAAATGAGATCTATGGGAAGAATATCATAGAAAATTAACTACAGAAATTCAAGTCATGAATCTAATCTCAGCTTTGTAACTAACAGAAGCAAAGAGAGTCTAACTAAAACCATACCTACCAATAAGTAACAATAAAAACTATCCAGCGAGATAGAACATAATCAACAATATCCACATTTCAGGCACTTATTTTATACCTGTTTGTCCAGCCAAAAAAGATATTGCACCACAGCTGCCCCATCCCGAATGTGTGCATTCTTCAGTCCCTCTATCTCAACAGGATTCTGCAAGCATGAGTCAAAATACAATACGATAACTTCATAGTAAATGAATGATCGCAGATAGTTTAGCTCATGTTACTCCCATAAAACCAAGGATAGTTCACTTCAGAAACTTGTTCAGAAGCAACGTATTTATAGAATCATTTATTTGTACAACTAACAATGATTCCTGATGGATATCTGAGACACTAGTAAATTATTAAGTAGAAGCAAATGATGAACGACAAAAAAATACTCCAAATTAAAAATCTGCTTGAGGTATTGGGGCCAAGAAGTCGAGAACTGATTAGCTGGAAGCAATCAACTTCCAGTGCCTGCATAATATATTTTCCCTCCAAATGACTATATGCAATTGAGGCGTCATTTACTAGCACTTATTCTCCAAAGCGATTACGGGAGATTTTTGCCTTTGATGCATTTAGATCACCTAAAGTTTCTTTACCTCATTCTCAGCATATATTTATTGGTCTTTCCATAAAAATTTTAATTGGAATGGACAAATTTAGCTTTTATAAATATAATTTATTTTTCAGATGCACCACAATTTTTTTGAGCAGTTTAAGCACGTATGATACAATGATGGATGAGAACAAACTTGGCAGTGTTTCAAAGAACATCAAAAAAATGTATCATCTCCCTTCATTGAGACACTGGATATGGCATCTAAATTAAAAAAAAAAAAAAAATATGAACATTATCCACCAAAATACTAAAAGATCTAGTAATAAGGGTGTGTTCTTTTTTGGCTTGATTGGGAACGAGAACATCACGATGGGGAAATAAAGTAGATGAGGCAAATCCAGTGAATAATAAATAGGTGTTATAGTTTGGGATGGAAGAGTATGGGTGGATGGAACTTTATCTTTATGTCAAATCAATGTTTTTTTATGAATGATGATATATTATCTTATTATTGTTAGTTAGTAAGGGTAATCATTGGATGATTGTGATAGCAGGTGATATATTATTTTATTATTAATTTATTATTAGTTAGTGCCTTAGTGGGTAATAATTACTTTATTATATGTATTGTTGTACAGTGTTGTGAAAAGAAAAAGGTGATTTGAATAGTGTTGGGTATGTGAAAACAGGGTTATAGGTGTATATATAGGGGTGGATGGGGAGTTTGGATGTGCAAATCCACAAAATGAATGGGATGGGAAAAATCAAATCCCCCATCCGCACTTGCCAAGCTGAAAGAGAACAAGGCCTAAAGATATTGAATTTCCAAAAGCTAATAATAGAGAAAACCCCTATCCAATTATGGCTCGTTTAGATTTAGAGACGGGATTGCTAACATTGGATTGGATTGAATTGAGTGGTATGTTTGGATTGGTGGATTGAGTTTAAAATATTGTTATGATAAGTTATCCTTAAATAGTTTGAACTGAGTGATTCAGAGGGTTTTGACACTGAGATCCAAAATGCCCTTGAGGTTTAAGTCTTCTTTATCCCCAAGAGAGATGGTATTTCAGTCATACATTCAAAAAAAAAAAAGAGAGAGGGGGACGAAAAGACAATTGAATTATTGGTCTGACAAAAAGCAATAATGAATTAGAGTTTGATAAATTGTCAATCCAGTTTTGACCATATAAAATGCCATGGTTCTGAGAGGCAAAACACAGGAAGGCAATAAAAGTTACGGTATTTCAGATAGAAGAAAATACCTTTAGGGCTTTCGCAAGGGATAAAGGTGATGATTGCAGGAAAACTTTATCCGAGTTCAGTTTTGAATACAGAGCAAAGCAGCAAGTCCCAGGATCAACCCATACGAGGTCATTGCTTTCCTCTTCTGCATAACTATTGCACCCTCCTGAACCAGTCTCCCCAGCACCATTGTGCTTTTCTGAGACAGTTTTGGCTGACGTGGTACTTAGCTGGGCAGATGCAAGTAAGGTTGCATCGGAGCTAACTTCACCATAATCACGCACTTCAATACCATTTTTCTCCATATAAGAGCTCACCTGTAGATTGTATGAATATAAGGCCAAAGAATCAACATATAAAGAAAGCAAAAGTAGTGTTAAACAGTCTAACCTCAGCAGACATCTTTCGCTTATCCACATAAAAGAAAGCGTCAGTTAATGTTACTATAGCATATGCATGAACAACAGGGTTATAGGAAACATCAGATCCACGAACATTGTACAGCCATGCAACCTGAGATTGCAACATTCCAAATTACAGAAATAAATATTACTAATTTTGAAAAAAATTGGAAAAAATTAAATGCCAATATGGCATAATGTCAAAGGTTTGCCTCATCTAATGCTGCGAGTACAACAGCACAAGCTTTTTCCTTCGTAAGCTCATCCCTCAAATCCTTTAGCTTGTCTTCAACAGAACGACCAGAAAATTCAATTGGCTGCACAATAACAGGATTTGCTTCTACTTGGGGTCTACTTGTCCAAACTTCATCTACCAAGTTTGTGGTTGTCTGAATTAACTTTTGTTGTTTCTTAGCAAAAGCACGCTCCCATTTCTGTGCAGTATCAACTGAAATGCACCAAGGATCAACACCAATAGCAGCATCACTTGGAAGAGTCTAGAAGGGCATATCAAGATTCAGTTATTGTAATCAATAAGGATTACAAAGCCAAAAATAAAGCAAATGCAATATTTGTCAAGGAGTAGCCAGAATTTGGTGAAATCAGTATAAGGATATAAGCATACACAAATTTGACAATGCAATTACAGGTGAAATATGCAACTGTTCTTTATGTTCCACAACAGGGAAAAGAGGAAATAGTTGGGCAGTACCCCTATGAATATAATAGTTAGTTCATAATTAGCGGAAGTCTGCTGGTTCAAATGACTGCAGATAGGTGGTTGCCCATGCCTATTGATTCTTCTGCAGATAAAACTGAAGCAGACAAACCTAAATGTTCGCATAGGATGTTCTTTTTGTTGTACTACAAAAAACATGTATAATAAGATAAAAAAAAATTAACTGTTCTTCTGCAAATATGCTCTTGAGATGGCTGGAGTCAAAAGGATGAATTTAGTTTCAATCACTCATATTGCTTCATTTAACAAAAAAAACATTTAATTTCAATTCTCTCATATTTCTTCATTTAACAAAAAAACAGATTCTTGGACACAACAAAATCTCACATCAGCCATCCAGACATCGACTGCTGGGTCCTCTCCTGTACGCATGAGCTTCCACTGATTACTAAGTTGTTGCTCTGCCTGCAGAAAGTATCGACCATCTGTCCAAAGTAACGCCTTGGTTGCTGTTATAAGTGCCAAACCTACAGGTCACAGTTAAAAAAAAAAAAAACACTTAGTTAGAATAAGTGGATGGATAACAAAATTAAGGGCCTGTTTTCAACCACTTTTTGCACAGTGAAATCACTTATTTTTTAAGTAGGTAAGACTCGGCCTTTTTTTTAGAATAGAGCTTCTATATGAACAATAGAGATTGCAAACAGGTATTAAATGTGTTTCAGTCAACTCTAATTCAGTGATCTGCTTGTGTGGAAGAAAAGAATCATCAATATATCAGTCAAATCTATTCAGTGATCTGCTTGTGTGGAAGAATAGAATCATCAATATAGAGTCAAATGTCAAGTGCTTATGTTGGAACACGGAATGTAGATATCCAAAATTGGATGGAGAACACTTCTCACAAAAAATTAAAACTAATAACAATACGTCTGAATTGGTAAAAAAAGAAACGAACCAGAACTGCCGGTGAATCCAGATACAAATTCGCGGCGTTTGTCCCTGGCGGATACGTATTCGCTCTGCAACGCAAATCATCATCGAGCAAATCGAATAAACAAGAAGTTGAAATTAAACGAAGATATCAATCAGCAGACAATTCAGATCATCAGTATTGACCAATAAAGATGAGATACTTCAATAAGGAACATCAAACGCTAGATTGAATTTGCACAACAGAAACATCGATCGACAATATATCCTAAATACATGAGTGATGAGAGAGACCTGATGATAATCTTCGGAAGGAACGACTAAAGCGTCGAGTGGAGGGGAGTGAGAGGCCATTAGAGACCTCAGAGAAGCCAGAATTTCGTCAGCCATTCTTGTCAGCTGTTTTTTCCTTCCGTTTTCCTCCCTCTGCAATTTGAGGACTATGAGAGACTTGGTTACTTCGGTGGCATTCTCTAGGGCTCGTAGTCAATTATATAATTATACGGACGCTCTCATGATGATACGGTACATAATTTGGCATTTAATACTAATACTTTAAAAGGGATGATTGTTAATTTGTGTTAATTTTTATTTCTAAAAAATAGTACCTTCATCCCAGAAAAGTTCGCCCATTTTCTTTTTTAGACGTCGCACAAAGTTTGCACATTTAAAAAAAGAAACCCCTAACTAAATTACACTATCACAATATTCACATATTTACAATTTTATATCAAATGTCATTAATTTTGAAATTCACATATACACTCAATTCAATTAATTCAATTATTTTATACATAAAAACTTATCATATTAACACTCTATTCATCACACTCTTTTTTTAATATGTGTGCCAACAAAATTTGAAGCAAACTTTCATAGAACGTGGAGAATATAATTTTTAAAAATAGAAAAATAAATAATAAAATAAAAAATTGGGTTTAAGAGGATTTTTCAAACCTTTGTAGTATATTTTTTTTTTTGGGTTAATTGCATCAAATCCTCATATGGTTTGAAAATGTTGCACGAAAATTTTTGTGGTTTGAAAATGGCACGAAATTTTATAATTTATTGAATTAAGCGAATTATCTTTTTTTTTTCTAAAAAATGAGTTTACTTTATCAATTTTTTGTGTTTCACGTTATGTCTTTCATAGTTTCAAAACTTCAATATTTAAAAAAAAATGGGAAAATACATAGAATAGATAATATCGTTAAGTATTTTTTAACAAAAAGGAGGAATTCACTTGATTTAATAAAACATAAGTAAAGTTTTGTGCAATTTCCAATAAGGATTTTGACACAAAATAAGAGAATTCGCTTGACTTAATAAACCACGAAAGAATCTCAAGCAATATTTTTAAAAACCACGTGGGAATTTCATGGAACTTGCCTTAATACATTTTAGGCAAGTTGATTTTCTCCATGCACTTTTATTT
Organism: Stenogyne calaminthoides; assembly: GCA_037126765.1. NCBI lineage: Eukaryota > Viridiplantae > Streptophyta > Magnoliopsida > Lamiales > Lamiaceae > Stenogyne > Stenogyne calaminthoides. The sequence continues at coordinate 20,739,957 of JBBCBC010000002.1, forward strand.
GTTTATACAAACTAGATGTAATATGAAAAAATATACAATTACAATTGTTGGGATATTTTAGTTTTGATGAATTATGTCAAAACATTATCAACTTGTATTTTTGAAGCTAATCTACAGATAACAAGTTGAGGGGGAACGAGAGAACAGATTGAGGGGGAACTCAATCAATCGACGATAATCGAGATCGATTTGTGTCAGAAACGACCGATCGAGATCGATGAGTTAGATGAGTTCCGAGCTAACCTGGCGAGCCGGCAAAATCGGGGAGAAGAAAAAGTTAGATGAAGATCGATGACCGAATGCACTGACCCGAGCTAATCACGAAATAGGCAAAATCGTAAGAGAAGAAAAGCTAAGCTTACCGATCGTAAGATCGATCACTGTAATGTGACCGATCAGTGATCAAGAGTGCATAAGCCGATCGAAAGAAAACCGACCGCAGATCGCCGATCGAAGAAGTGATGAGACCGACGAGATCAGACGATCGACCGATAAGCTAACCCGATATGCTAACCGGATGTAATTAATCGATGCGTATAAACCGATATGCCGACCATGTTGTCAGATCGACCGATCATGTGAGCCGACGATCAAAGAGAAGAAATCGAATATCGAAACTAGAAATCGCATACCAGATCAAAAAGAGAAGTCATCGTAAGAGAAGTCATTCAAGTCATGTTCATCGAGAATCGAACGCCATCGATGATCGGGCTAGGGCTCGAAAAATAGTGACTGAGGATCATCGATGTCCGGGTCGAAGAATCAACTCCGCCACCTGAAAGTGTCAAGATGCCCGACGATAAGGTCCGGCAAGAGAAGTCTGGCTGAATCAAGAAACCCGAGACTCAAGATGTCAACGGACACCGAGGCTCGATAGACCGGGCTCGATAGACCAAGGCTCGACAGACTGGGCTCGAGATAGACCAAGGCTCGATATAAACTCAAGCGCTCGAGATAGAATCAAGATCCCGAGACTCGTAAGAATCGAGGAATATAGCCGATTAGAATCACCGACGTGGATCAATGAGAGGAAGACAACCAAATTGAAGAAGTCAAGTTTTTTTACAAGAATAAGATGGATTTGAATGTGATTCTTCCAATCTAATATTCAAATCCACACTATAAATACAAGGTCTTTCATCATTCTAATGTGTGGATGTGTGGAGATTATAGCACGAGATGCTCTGAGCCAAAGAGAGTTATACCCAAAGCATTCCCACCATAGAACACAAGTCTGTAGATATACAAATATGTTCAAGAGTGTTCTAGAACCCAATCTAAGCAACCCACGATGTATCCTAGCTTAGAGATTTTCCCAACCTTAGCATTGAGGCTAAACAAATGTAAGGGAAAATCTCAACCTAGTTGAAACCAAACAAACCTTACCCAAATCGATCGGTTAAGTTTGTAGGTGAGTGTGAACTTCAGAAACATCTAGCAATCCCGAAAGGAGGGTAGGCAATCCCGAGTGAGGTGATAAGTCCATTGAGGTGAACACGGTAAACATCTCGTAAGGGCAATCCCGTGGAGGTGATAAGTCCCGAGGCGAACCCGAGAGGGTGATAAGTCCAGTTTGAGTGAGAACTCGTTAAATATCTAGAGGCGAGCCGGAGAGGGTGATAAGTCCAGTTGGAAGGAATTTCCCTAGGAACAGGGAGAGTGGATGTAGGAGCTTGAGTCTCCGAACCACTATACATTGTTGTGTTCTTTACTGCTTTATGTTCTTATCTTGTCATATGCATTCGATTATAAGCAAAACACAACACATGAGCTTAAAACGCAAAAATCTGGAATCACCATTCCTTCACCCCTGTTTTTATATGCATCGCAATTTATGTTTGCTTCCGCACGCGCAAAATGGGTTTTCCCACCGGGACCATCAACAATTAATTTAAAATAAAGTTTAATCTCTAAAAACGACACGACAATTATATAGGATATAGCTAAATGCACTCCCGAAATTCCTACAAAAGCTTCAAAATCTATATATATATATTGTTATTATTATTTTATATAATAGCAAAGATAGGTCTAAATTTAGAAATCATTGATTTTTTCCGCTAGAATTATTGCCAAACTGGAAAAAAAAAGTTGGAATAAATGTTAACAAATATAATAATGGATTGGGAAAAAAGGAAAAAATATTGAAAAATTATTTAGATCATATTATTTAGATTTGGGAAATATGGAAAAAAAAAAAAAAAAATATATATATATATATATATATATATAACAAATTATTTGAATCTTATTATTTAGATTTCAAAAATGTTAACCAAAAAATCCTTATCTTTGAAAAAAATACTACCTCCATCCCCAACTCAATTGAGCATTTGCCAAAGAGATCCGTCTCAAACTCAATTGAAAATTTCTATAAATGTTAACAAATCAATTTTTTCTCTTTTATATATACCCTTCAAACACCTCAATATTACACATAATGTCATTACTTGTTTAACACTAAAGTCAATTTTATCTCATTTAATTTACACAAATGTCACTACTTTACCATTTAACCCCCAACTTTATTCATTTTAGTAATAATAAATAATTATTTTCTTAAAACTCGGATAAAAACTTGTATAGACCTGGTTCATGCATGAACCTTGTTTTTAATTCATGGGCATTTGAACCTATCCAGGGTATGATACGGGTCAAGTTTAGTGGGTTAGAAAAATGTGTTGAAATGAGAGAAACGGGTCAAATAATTCAAGCTCATAGCATAGACCTGGTTCATGGTAGACCAACTCAAAAACTCGTGTGTACAGTAAATGTTCAATTAACTATGAGATGGAGGGAGTATTAACAAATTATTTAGATTTAGGATACATAATCATCTTATTACTATTATACTAGTGTTGGGGTTATACTGAAAAGTATGTTTTTTACTTTGTATAACTAAACTGAATTTCTTATTTATTTACTGAAATAAATTATTTATCAATGTTGCATTAAACATGATTGAATGTTATATATATTTACTGCATGCTTGTTCAATAAATAGTACGTATTACATTGTACTTAATTTGGTGATACCAGATCACGGAAGATCAAATTAACAGTTCCTCATAACTAAGTACAAATTCACAACCTAGATGGAAATGAACAAACCATCGTGAAAGGTTGAAGTGTAAGGCTCAGATTGGTCTATCTTGACCAAGAGATTACACTAGTGCATTATGATGCGCTGAATAGGACCTACAGGAGGATAAATTCTTCAGCACTAAATATAGAAGAATTAGACCTCAATGGTTCGTTATTTCTTAATCTTCGTTCCTTAAATAGGATCATGTGAAATTAATAACTATTACTTTGACTTATGATGGGAAGAGAATCAACGTGATTTGATACCTTATATCTTGGGCAATATTATTAGTTACACGACGATTGCTAAGATTTAATACGGAGAATCGTGTGCAAGTGCGTCTTGCTTGATTTGTCCCCTTGGAGGGCTCAGAAGCTCTATCATACCAAATCTTGCAAGTGGAAATTTATTTTCGGTATGGATAATGTTGGGAGATGAATTTAATAAAGAGAGATTTTGATTAGATCCCAAAACCCCTTGAGTATGACATGTTCAGGATAATCTTGATAGTTGAGTCAGGATTCAGTTTTAGAGTGTTCAGGATGTTATTTGCAAAATGTATAGTCAGCAGATATAGATCAGATAGGTTCAAGAAGAAAGTTTCAAGAATCGAAGTTTCAATGAAAAAGTTTCAAGTTTCAAGATGAAATCAAGTTTCAAGTTTCAAATGAAACCGAGAAATCAAGACTTCGATGAAATCGAGATGTCAAGACTCAGAAGAATCAAGACTCAAGATGAAATCGAGAAATGTAAGACTCAAAGATGAAGACTCAAGATATCACCAAGATATCTCACGAAGACATCAAGACTCGTAAGACCTCAAGACGCAGAAAATGTAGATCGAGATCAAGGATATCGATGGCACAAGAATTATCAAGACTCGAAGAATGCATCAATGCTCAAGATAAACCTCAATGTTCCGAGGCAATCAAAAAATATCTATCCGAAGGATACAATCGAGAAGAACGCGATTCCTTAGAAAAATAGATATTGCCCAAGACATTCTCATGCAGACAAAAGGAACTAAGACAAAGTGTTGTTAAGGTTATATCACTCAGAGATGTAACCAAAAAGAGCCGTTGTGGTTGTCTACTTTTAACTGGAGACAAAAGTAAAAAAGAAGAAGACAAAGATCGACATTGTTATCGATTCTTCGACAAATGATGTGTCAACGAAAAATGTCGTCAAGTACTAAGTTCCGTTTGCGCAAAAAAGTGTTGACCGGCAACATGAAAGGTTATTGCCTAAAACGTGTTAGGGAGTCTCAAACCCTAAATATAGTCGTTCTTCACACACCATAAGAGAAAACTCACGAAGGTATCTCTTCCAACGGATAGTTTTTCAAGAGTGACCTTGGTGTTTGCCTATAAATACTTGTGACCCTCTACATTGAAGGTTACGGGAAATTTGTAAGCAACTCAAGAGCTCAAACTTATTATTGCAAGTTGAAGCACTCGAAAAACCAAGAATTTCCCAAGTGCTTTATTTCGAAGAGAGCTCGTTCCACTAAGTCTAGCTTGATAAGATATATCCAAAGCTTAGTCGAGATATCATAGCCTTTGCATTGTTCTTAATTGTAAAGGATATCTCATCCTAGTTGGAAACCAACCAAGAAACCCCAAACCCTTTGTAAGGTAGTTTGAGTGTGATTGTTGGTGAGTTGGAGTTGTAAAGAGTTAGTAAACTACATTGAGGTAGTCAGAAAGCTCTAGAGAAGAAGTGAGTAATCTATCTTGGATAGACAGGAAGCTTGTGTGAGTTTTGAGTTAGTAAACTACAGAGGTTGTCAGAAAGCTCAAAATTAGAAAGGTTAGTAAACTACAGAGGTAGTCAGAAAGCCTTAGGAAGTGATTAGTGAATTTCTCTGAAGAGATCAGGGAGAGTGGACGTGGGAGATTGAGTCTCCGAACCACTATAACTTGCTCGTTTCTTCTTTGCTTTTGCTTTTTGCTTTTGCTTAACCTTCATTGCATTACCTTGTTTTGAAAGCATATTTTCACCGATATTCAGTTGGAATCAATCCAATCGGGTTGCATCCGAACCAATCACAGCCTAATCATTGTTCCATTAAAGAGGAAGGTTTTCAGCAAAAGCTTAAAACGAGTATAAACTAAGGGTCATCCATTCCGCACATCTGAGTAGCTAGAACAGATAGTTACTAAACTGAACTTACTCTTCTAAGGGTTCAAGAGTTAGTTATCCGATCCAAGCAACTCGGATCTCTAAAAACTTCGAGATCGGTTGGGATTATCCGAGGTATCTCGAAAGCGATTCAGATCACTGCCTCAAGTAGACTTTGACTCGAGCGATTTGTGCTTCTCGAAACCAAATCATCGGGACAACTCCGACCCAAGTGACCTCGATGAAAAAAAGTTTTAAAACACCTAACACGTGTATTCCCCATACACGCGTGTAAGACTTCGTTAATTGGGACCAACAAGTGGTATCAGAGCAGTGGTTCAACTTGACCACCTGCTTTGTTGACCAAAGTCTTATTTGCTAATATACTTGTGGCCTATCTGAACAGATCTTATTTGCTGAATTCTTAAAAGACTTAGACAAAATGTCTTCTAAGAAACTTCCCATGTTCTCAGTAGAGAACTATGATTTATGGAGACTAAGAATGCAGGCTCACATGTATTCTAAACATGAACGTATGTGGAGAGTGGTGTCTGAAGGGTCATTCCAATTTACTGTGGTGAATCCCAAAGGAACAGAAAATGAGAGAAATGATCCTAGAGCAGAATTTCCTAAGTCTGATGACCAACTGACTCCTGAGGAGAGGAAGTTAGTCAATCTAGACTATATTTCTAAAGACACACTATACAGTACAATTGATGATGGTGTGATGGGAATGATTTCTCATTGTAATACTGCAAAAGAAATTTGGGATACACTAGTTGTAATGTGCCAAGGCACGGATCATATCAAGGAAAACAAACTTTCGATTGCAATTGGAAAGTTTGATGGTTTTTGAAATGGAAGAAGGTGAATCTATTGACAAATTGGAAGTCGATTCACTAAAGATTATGAATGATCCGAATGCACTTGGAAAGAGATATCCACAGAGAGAAGTGACATTGAAAATTCTTAGAGGTCTTTCTAAGAAATGGGATATTCATGCTGTGGTGATTGAAAACACCAAAAACATTGATTCAATGCCATATCAACAAGTCTTCTCTGAGCTGAAAGCCTATGAGTTTGTAATTGATAAGAAATCTAAAAAGGCTGACAGCAAAGATGATTCATCATCTAGTAAAAATGTGGCTTTCAAAGCCAAGGATAAAACCTGTAAAACTAGAGAGTCTGAGAAACTCCTTGCTAAAAATTAGGATGAGCTTGAGGATAAGCTAGCACTGATGGCAAGGAGGTTTGAAAGACTTAATAGTCGATATGGAAAATACAAAAACTATTACAGGAATCACAGGTACTAGAAGAAAGCTGAGGACAAATCAACTGAGATGAAGAAGGACCTGAAAGCTGAAGGATCTTCATCCAAAAGGAAGGACTCCAAGTCCAAAGAAGAAAGTGATCAGGATGATGATGCCAACAGATGCTACAATTGCTAAAAGAAAGGTCATGGTTGCAGAAGAAGACAAGAAGTTCTCTAGCAAAAAGGTCATGGTTGCAGAAGAAGAACATTCTGAGGAAGGATCTAGCTCTTCAGATGAAATATTCTCAGACAGTGAAAGTGATGACCTCGCCTAAATGGCCGCTGAGGAGGTAAACTCTTCTTTCTCTGTTGTTGCTCCTACACTAGCACAAGAGTTGTCAAGTTCAACTCGTGTGAATATTTTGACTGATGGATTCTTTTGAGAATCGATGAAGGACTATCTTTTTCTACAAGAACTGCTAAATGAAACTCAAGAGCAGAATAAGGAACTGAAGGCTGAAAATCTTAAATGGAAAGACTCTAGCAATCTTGAAATCACTTCTCAATTAATGGGAGCTCTTGATGAACTGGATGTTCTGAAAGTACAACTCTCAGAAAAAGAGAAGTTGATAGTGACCCTGAATGAAAAGCTAGAGAAATCCACTGAAGAGATTCAACTTATCAGAACCAAGTTCAATGACCTCTCTGAGAAGCATGAGACTCTACAGAATCATGAGGATAGTCTTGTGAAGAAAAGCTAACTCTATTGAATCTGCATCTAAAGTAATAGATGAAATTCAGAGTTATCAGAGACCTGCCACTATAAAATCTGGATTGGGATACATTCCAGGGGGAACCTCACAAGGTCATCTGAATGCTACATCAAGTAGCAAGAAGATAATCTTTGTTAAACCAGTGGCACCTACACTTCAAACTGAAAAAATGCCCAAGGTGTTAGACAAGGGAAAAGGACCTATGGTTCCAGTAAAACTGAATGATCAGGTAAGAAAGCCCAAACCTCAGGTGAAGGCTAGAAAACATGAGCACTCAGTAGGAAAATTCCAGGCAAGTACTTCGAAGCCTCAGGCTAAGAATGCAAACCTGAAAGGATCTGCACTGAACCATCAGAGGAATCTTCAGAAGAGAAACACTCAGCAGAGACACTCTCAACTGAAGAGACCAAGTCCTCAGTATAGTGAAAGACCCAAATTTCAGTACAGGCAACCTGAACCCCACTTGCCTAAGGGTAAAGGTTACCTGAACCCGAGTCAGCAAAGATTTAGACCAACTGCACAGAAGCCAAAGCAAATGAACAAAAGGCCTGTACCAAAGACAAACTCTAAGGCTCATGTTCATGCTAAGGCAAACATTCATACACTGGAAACTGCTAAGGCACCCAGAGTAGTAAATGTGTATGTAGATGTTTATGGAAGACAGATCAGCCACTCTAAAGTGATTAGAGTTGTCAGGCAGATTTGGATTCCGAAAGGTACAGTTAACCTTGTAGGACCCTACACAAATTGGGTACCTAAGAATTGATCTGTTTTTCAGGAGGAAAACAAGGGCACTGAGCTGATTGAAGATCACATAACACTGATGAGTGGAGATGAAATGGCCCCTGCTGCATGGTATCTTGACAGTGGATGCTCAAGACATATGACAGGATTCAAGAAGATACTCAGTGACTATGTTGAACAAAGAGGCCCTCAGATCACATTTGGAGATAACTCCAAGGGACAGACTGAAGGATATGGAACTTTGGAAATCGATTCAGTTCATATCCATGGTGTTTCATATGTATCTGGATTGAAGCATAATTTGCTTTCAATAAGCCAATTCTGTGATAAGGGTTTTAATGTTGAGTTCTCTAAGAACTTATGTTATGTGAAAGATGATATTTCACAGAAAATATTACTGACTGGTACAAGAAAAGGAAATGTGTATCTTGCTGATTGGAGTTCAACTCCTAAAGATACATGTTTGGTTGCAAAAAGTTCCACAGATACCAGTTGGTTATGGCATAATAGAATGAATCACCTAAATTTCAAAACCCTGAATAAACTTGCAAGATTAGCTCTTGTGAGAGGGTTGCCAAATGAAGTGTTCAGTAAGGAACATGTTTGTGATGCGTGCCAAAAAGGAAAACAAGTTAAAGCATCATTTAAAAGCAAAGTAGATGTTTCTACTGAGAGAATACTTCAGTTGTTGCATATGGATCTTTTTGGTCCATTAACACCAGTAAGCACTAATGGCAAGAAAAATACACTCGTAGTAGTTGATGACTACTCAAGATATACTTGGGTCATATTCTTACTCAGTAAGAAGGAGACTCAGATAAAGCTGCCTGAGTTACTGAAAAGGCTCGGTATTGAGAAAAATCTGAGTGTGGTCAAAATTAGATCTGACAAGGGAACTGAATTTATAAACCATATTATATCTGATTATTGTGTAGCAAATGGAATTACTTATGAAACATCAGCTGTAAGGACCCCTCAAAAAAATGGTGTTGCTGAAAGAAGGAACAGGACTCTAAAAGAAGCTGCAAGGACAATGATAGTTGAAGCTAATATTCCTAAAAGATTTTGGGCTGAAGCTGTCAACACTGCATGCTATTCTCAAAACAGATCCATGCTGACTAAGAGTCAAGGCAAAACACCCTACGAGCTTTGGAATGAAAGGAAGCCTCTTGTTTCTTTCTTTCGTGTGTTTGGTTGCAAGTGTTTTATACACAATAATGGTAAAGATCAGTTGAAAACATTTGATAGCAAAGCTGATGAAGGAATATTCTTAGGATATTCTGAAGTTAGTAAAGCTTTCAGAGTTTACAACTGTAGGGCTCTTATTGTGGAGGAAACACCTCATGTTGTTTTAGATGAATCTACTTGTGTTCAAGAAACAGGAACATGATGCAGAAGAACTGACCAAGAGGATCACCAGATTAAGCCTGAAAAAGAATGCAAATCATCCACTGAACCTGAAAATAAGAAGTCAGTCACTTTCTATGATTGGAGTGACTCAGACTCAGATAAAGAAGTTCAGGATGGAACTCAGGATGGTGAGACTCAGGAAAGCCAACACACCAAAAGTGACGGATCTGAACAGACACCAGTTCAGATTCAGGTATGTGATGCCAATGAAGATGTGGTCACAGCTGAGGCAAATTCTGAATCTATCAACCAAAGGGGAACAAATGTCTCTGACAATGTTCTGAATAGAATTTCCCCTGAGGAAGATGATTCCCTTTCTCCTTTTCTGTTGTTCCCTGAGTTTATTGATCTAACTGAACCTAACATTTCAAATGTTGAGGATACTATTGAAGGGGGAACATCTAGAAGAAGATGGTTAGATAGTCATCCTACAAGTCAAATTGTGGGTGATCTAACTGAAGGTGATAAAACAAGAAGGTTCCATGGTGAGAGTGCACTATTCTGCTGCTTCCTATCAGAGAAAGAGCCTACTGAGATTGAAGAAGCTCTACAAGATTCTCATTGGATTACTACTATGCAAGATGAAATTTGAATCAATTCTCAAGGAATGAATGAAGTATGGGAGCTAGTGGATAGACACGAAAAGGCACAATGTTATTGGAACCAAGTGGGTATTTAAGAATAAAAGAGATGAGAACAACAACATTGTAAGATACAAGGCAAGGCTAGTTGCACAAGGTTATTCCCAAGAAGAAGGCTTGGATTATGATGAAACCTTTGCACCTGTTGCAAGACTAGAAGCCATCGATTGTTTCTTGCATATCTTTGCCACATGAAGTTCACAGATCTATCGGATGGATGTGAAGAGTGCATTTCTGAACGGTGTGCTTAAAGAAGAGGTTTATGTTGAACAACCTCCGGTTTGAACCATGAATGACCAAGTTTACGTGCTCGAAAAAAGCCTTGTATGGTCTTAAGCAAGCACCCGAACATGGTATGATACTCTTTCTCGGTTTCTTCTCGACCACGGTTTTGTCAAAAAAGGAACTGTTGATAGAACTTTGTTCAGGATAGAAGATGGGGAAGATATCTTACTAGTTCAGATATATGTTGATGACATCATTTTTGGATCTCCAAATCATCAGTTGTGTGAAAAGTTTTCTACACTGATGAAAGGCAAGTTTGAGATATCTATGATGGGGGAGATGAATTTCTTTCTAGGTCTTTAAGTGAAACAATCAAAGGAAGGAATCTTCATCAACCAAGCAAAGTACACCGTAGATCCGATTGCGAATATGGTGTATGGATTGCAATGCAGTTAGGATTCCCATGAATACTAACTACAAGATGGATCCTGATCCAGAAGGAAAATCAGTAAGTCACACTGATTATAGAGGGATCATTGGATCATTGCTCTATCTCACAGCAAGTAGGCTGGATATAACATTTACTGTTGGGATATGTGCAAGATACCAAGCTAATCCTAAAATTTAGTCACATGGAGGTCGCCAAAAAGATACTGAAGTATCTTAAGGGCACAGTGAATAGAGGATTGTGGTATCCAGCTGATGATAACCTTGAATTAACTGGTTATTCAGATGCTGATTATGGAGGTTGTAGAACTGACAGGAAGTCCACTACAGGAACTTGTCAATTTCTTGGAAGTAAGCTGATATCAGTAGCAACCACCTCTTGAAAATTTAATACATGGTCAGAGGGAAGTCATTTGTTTTTCGATTCTTTGGCTCAGACAACAATTAAGGGATTATAAAGTTGTAGCCAATGAAGTACCAATATTTTATGACAATAATAATGTCATTGCTATTTCACAAAATCCGGTATTGCACACCAGATGCAAGCATGTGGATATTAGACATCACTTCATCAGAGATCATGTCGAGAAAAAGGACATCAGGATGGAGAAAATTCATACTGATAAGCAGAGAGCTGATAACTTGACTAAACCTTTGGTGAATCAAGATTTCAGAACTATCGATTGAATTAGGGATGTTAGATCCGGTGTATAGAGTAAATCAATAATTGAAGGTTTTCGGATGCATGAAGTTTTCTCGATTTCTCTTGAGAAACTTCGGGATAAAATTGAAATATTTGATCGAGTCTCGAAACTCGGGTATCTTTGAGGTCGAGATTTTCGGAGCATCTTGAACCCATTCAAGACTTCGAAGATCATCTTGACATTTTATCAAGGTCAATACTCAGTAAGACTAATAGAGGAAAATTAGTCTAAAGAAGTAATGACTCATGCGACTCATTTATTGCTTAAGTGAAACTCAGTAATCATTTGCAATAAATACAAAACACCTGAAGAATGTTTTTGGGCGGGATCTTTGAAATTCCAAAGAAGGTCAACAGTCATTAAATGCTCTGTTACATTTAATAACCAATGAGGTTAAAATGGCGGCTTACTTTTCGGAAGATCGACTTTTCACATACCCGATTAATCGACGATTAATCTCAACCGTTGTTTTTCACCAAAACAGTACGATTCCCCACGATCTCACGATATATATCCCTTGAGAAGGCATTTCAAGCCATTTTTACAAACCCTCATTCTCAAAATCCTCTGCAAAATCAAAATTCCTTTTACCCAGAAAAGCTTCATTGCTCAAACCCTAAACCTCAAAAATTCCCAAAATGACTCCTACCATATTCGACAGATTGGCCAAAACAAATAAGCCATGGTATGAGTACGTGGTTTCTCTAGAGAGTACTTCAAATGCCAAGCATGAAGAAGAGGCACTCCATATGATTCGTCTAGCAAAACTGATGAATCTAGTCGCGAACCGACCGGAGGCGGAGTATTCTTGCTAGGTAATAGAGTTCGTCGCTAATATGGAAATAGATGAGGATGATTGTATAGAGTCCAAGATTTCTGTTTCGCATCTTGAGCATTCTTTGAAGTTTGTAGATTTTGTTTTCAAGAGTTGTATATTATTCCCAAGAATGTAAACGTCGTTTTTGAGTTATGCTATAGGGGAGATGATCTCTCTGTGTATATGTTAGGTCGAGAGCAAGAGTATCTTGATAGGATAGCTGAGAATCCTGTTAAGTTTGAGGCGACCTTACATAAGAGGCATTTGAAGCCTAAATACAGAGTATTGATGGATATAGTGAGCAAGTGTATAATGAGTCGATCTGGGAGCTTTGAGCAGATCAGCACTCCCAAACTCCGACTGATGGCGGCGATTGAGGACTCACCCACCAAGGATTTCAACTGGCTTAAGTATCTGATCAAGGTGGTGAGTGAGCAAGCCAAGGTCATAAAAAAGGAGGATGACTCTATATCAATCAAAGGCAAGATCCTCCATGCCACCAAAATTGCCTTCATTTTGGAGATGTGCCGAGAGGAGGAGGACATCTTTGCCAACTCTACTCCTTTCCCTAAGTCCAAAGTAATGTTCAAACCCATTGCTGCAAAGAGGACCATCAAAGGGAAGAAAGAGAAGAAAGTGGAATCACCAATTGCTGCTGCTGCTGAAGAAACCCAACAAACCAAGGGGAAGGTTTTGTTGGAGGCCAAGAAGGAGCAGGGTGAGAAATTGAAGAAGCAAAAAACCCTCGCTCCAAAGCGCAAGAGAATGGTGGTTCTCACTAATGATGAGGAGGAGAGTGAGACTGAGGAGATTCAGCCTGAGAGCCAAACTGCTCAGAATCGCCTTTACATGTATTGGCTCAGGCTATCTCAAAGGCACAGGATCAAACTGAGGAGCAAGTCTTCTCTGAGGTTCTTGAGACGTCGCTTAGTTTTGATAAGTTTTCTCAAGAAATATTCCAAGGACCTCAGGCCTCAGAGAATGTCCAGATTCCCTCTGAGGAAGTGACGGCTCAGACCGCAGGAGATGCTCAGATTCCTGCTGAGGAAGTGCCCACTCAGTTCTCAGAGCAAACTGAAAATCCCACTAAGGAGCCCGCCGGACCTCGGGAACCAAGTCAAATTCAGACTGAGGAGCTGCCTACCCAAACCTCAGAATTTCTTGGAGCCTCGGGAGCCGATGAATTTTGATGAGCTCCTGAGTGAATTATTGCTTGATCCCTCAGCAGATCTTTCCACTGAACATGAGAGCCCGATGCTCAAGAAAGGTGAAGCTGAAGAGACCGAATGGCGAAGCAAGGGGGAACGGTTCATCCTTGACCGCTACTCCCGAAATGAGCTCATTCCCGAACCTCAAGACATCTTCTTGATTGAGGTCAATCGGTCTTCATCTCTCAACCGCACTCTTCCGTAAATGCTCAACATAGCTTCATTCGAGGCGAAGACCGGTGGAACGAGGAAACAACTTTTCTCACTGAATTCTCAGGATTCAGAAAAACTAAGCTCGGGATGAAAATCTCAGACTTTGATGAGCTAGTTAAGAGGAAATTGGCTGAGAGGAGGATGGGGACCAACAAGGGGATGATGAGAGTCAATCTCAGAAGGAGAAAGACTCAATCGACATCGATAAGGTCATTTGTCGAACATCCTCGGATCGAAGTTAGCCTTCGTAACTTTTGGCACTATTAACAATTATGCCAGGATTACTGAAGTACCTATCTTTAAATCTGTAATGTCTGATATGCGGAATGAGGCTCAGGTGAACACCCAAGCTCAGGGTGAAACCTCGATTCAGATCAAGCTCAGTTCGGGACCGAGACTCAGATGAACAACCCGGCTCGGGAGACACAAAGAAATCGATATGCTCCTGAGATTGATCTCACCCCGGTGATGCAAAAGTTAGAGAAGGTTGAGCCAATCCTGAACAAAGTTGCTCAAATGGAGGAGGTATTGGCCAGCCAAACTCAGAAGATTGAAAGCTTGAGTTCTTCTTCAGAACTGGTGCAACTTCAGAACTCTATGACAGAGAAGCTGACCTCCATGGAAGGAAAATTAGAAGAGAAGATGGAGGGGGTCAAGGCTGAGCTTAAAGAAGAGCTGAAGCAGAAGCATCAGGAGCAGACTAAAATTCTAGAAGCTAAATTGGCAGAGAAGAATGAGATGCTGGTAAAGAATGTTGTTGAGGAAATGAGCTCAATGTTCATGGCCAAGATGACAGATATGTTCAAGGAAGCTCTCTCTAGCCAATTTGCTCATCTTTCTGAAGAATTATCAGTGGCGAAGAACCACCTTAGAAGGCTCGAGGAGGAGCAGATCGGCCAAGGGGGAGGTGCGGAGTGTCAGTAAAGAACAATATCACATGGACACAACACTCTCCAGGCTTCTACCAGAGTATGGATCCAAGAAGGGGGAAAGACCCGGTGCTGATCTCAAGAAATTATTGGATCAAACTCTGAAAGGCAAGACGATCAAGAAAGCTGAAAAGAAAATCATTGCCGAAGCCATGAAGGAGATAGAGGCCACTGAGAAACTGAAGTTTAAGAAGGTGGAGAAGCCAGTCTACACTCAGGTTTCAGGAGAAACAATGCAAGAAGTTGCTATAGAGAAACTGAGTGGTAGAGGAAGAATTGGTACAAGCCAAGCTGGTGCAGATTTGCCCATCAAGAGAAAAGCTGTGGCGATGGAAGAGCCTGAGGGCAAAAGAGCAAAGGCTTCTAAGCCTCCAGAGAAAGTGGATTCAGATATTGAAGAATCTGAGGTTGAGCCACAGAAGAAGGTCTTCAATACAAGAAGTGCTCTGAAAACACTCCAAATTGAACAAGCAAAGAAAACTGCTGCTTCTATTTCTGGTGTGCCCGTGATCAGAAAGAAGATGGAAGAAGAGCAGAAAAGAAGGAGTGGTTTCAAAAGATTTGCAAGCAATATGAGAGGGAGCACAAAAGCAAATAAATGGCCGCATGTTGACAAATGGATGTCAGTCAAGCTCAACGATGCATGGGAAGAAATTAAGAGAACTTTTTGGTTCTATTATGATGTGCTCAGAGAATGGAGAGGGGAGAGCTCAGATCCCAATGAGGCTTTCATTGACTATCTCCTGACCTTCTATCCTAGATATCTTCAAGGCTGGATAAATCTTGCGGATGAAGGAAAGGTGCAGATAACCGCCCCTGGTCCATACTCGTACCCTCCTCCCAGGCTGGAGAATGGTTGTGTGAATGAGAAAGCCATTGCGCCATTCAGTAGGGCCTGACAGGGAACAATCCTGATATCATTAAAGAAAGAGATGCGCTGAAAAGAAGATATTATGGAATGTTCAACCTCGAAGTGCCTGCTGATGAGGTGGAAGATCAGAGCTGAAGAGCCGGAGCAGAAGAGCAAAAGAAGACTGAAGATGAAGACTCAGAAGATTCATGTAATCCTTTTTTTGGTCTTTTTAATTTTGTTTTTCAGATAAGATTCATTGTAACTTGTATCTGTCTACCAATCATCAATGAAACCTTATCATTTATGCTCAAAAGATAATATCTCATTATCTTATTTACATGTCTTTTACTTTTGATGTGCCTGTATGTTGTCTCTAAGATTAATTGTTTAGTGATGAATCCTTTGAGAGATTCATTACTGAAGAAATTGTTGGGAGACTCTTTATGAATGAAAATTGTTGGGAGTTATAACCAATCTTGTAATAGGAAAACTGAAACCTAAGTATAGGTTAAGTGTTTTGTAACAATATAGGTTATGGCATCATCAAAAAGGGGGAAATTGTTGGGAGATGAATTTAATAAAGAGAGATTTTGATTAGATCCCAAAACCCCTGAGTATGACATGTTCAGGATAATCTTGATAGGTGAGTCGGGATTCAGTTTTAGAGTGTTCAGGATGTTATCTGCACAATGTATAGTCAGCAGATATAGATCAGGATAGGTTCAAGACTCAAGAAGTTTCAAGAATCAAGTTTCAAAGATGAAATCGAGAAATCAAGACTCAAGCAGAAATCGAGATATCAAGACTCAAGATGAAATCGAGAAACGAAGACTCAAAGATGAAGACTCAAGATATCCGTGAAGACTCGAAGACATCAAGACTCGTAAGACCACAAGACGCAGAAGACGAAAGATCAAGATCAAGGATATCTGATGGCACAAAGAATTATCGAAGACTCAAGAATGTCTTCAATGCTCAAGATAAACCTGAATGTTTCGAGGCACTGAAAATATCTATCTGAAGGATACAATACTGAGAAACGCGATTCCTTAGAAAAATAGATATTGCCCAAGACATTCTCATGCAAACAAAAGGAACTAAGACAAAGTGTTGTTAAGGTTATATCACCCAGAGATGTAACCAAAAAGAGCCGTTGTGGTTGTCTACCTTTAACTGGAGACAAAAGTCAAAAAGAAGAAGACAAACAATGTACATTATCGACATCGACAAATGACAGTCACCGAAAAAGATGTCAGAAGTACTAAGTTCCAGACTGCAAAAAGTGTTGACCGGCTACATGAAAGGCTATTTCCTAAAACGTGTTAGGGAGTCTCAAACCCTAAATATAGCCGTTCTTCACACACCATAAGAGGAAACTCACGAAGCTATCTCTTCCAACGGATAGTTTTTCAAGAGTGACCTTGGTGTTTGCCTATAAATACTTGTGACCCTCTACATTGAAGGTTACGGGAAATTTGTAAGCAACTCAAGAGCTCAAACTTATTATTGCAAGTTGAAGCACTCGAAAAACCAATAATTTCCCAAGTGCTTTATTTCGAAGAGAGCTCATTCCACTAAGCCTAGCTTGATAAGATATATCCAAAGCTTAGTCGAGATATCCTAGCCTTTGCATTGTTCTTAATTGTAAAGGATATCTCATCCTAGTTGGAAACCAACCAAGAAATCCCAAACCCTTTGTATGGTAGTTTGAGTGTGATTGTTTGTGAGTTGGAGTTGTAAAGAGTTAGTAAACTACATTGAGGTAGTCAGAAAGCTCTAGAGAAGAAGTGAGTAATCTATCTTGGATAGACAGAAAGCTTGTGTGAGTTTTGAGTTAGTAAACTACAGAGGTAGTCAGAAAGCTCAAAATTAGAAAGGTTAGTAAACTACAGAGGTAGTCAGAAAGCCTTAGGAAGTGATTAGTGAATTTCTCTGAAGAGATCAGGGAGAGTGGACGTAGGAGCTTGAGTCTCTGAACCACTATAACTTGTTGTGTTCTTTGTTTTCTGTTTTGCTTTGCTTAACTGTTGCATTACCTTGTTTTGAAAGCACATTTTCACTGATATTCAGTTGGAATCAATCCACTGAAGTTGCATCTGAACTGAATCACAGCCTAATCACTGTTCCATTAAAAAGGAAGGTTTTCAGCAAAAGCTTAAAACGAGTATAAACTAAGGGCCAACCATTCCGCACATCTGAGTAGCTAGAACATATAGTTACCAAACTGAACTTACTCTTCCGAGGGTTCAGTAAGTTAGTTATCTGATCCAAGCAGCTCAGGATCTCTGAAAACTCAGGATCAGTTGAGATTATCTAAGGTATCTAAAAGCAGTTCAGGATCACTGTCTCAGGAAGACTTTGACTCAGAGCGATTTGTGCTTCTCAGGACCAAATCATCAGGACAACCTGACCCAAGCTGACCTCAGTAAAGAAAAGTTTTAAAAACACTGAACACTCGTATTCCCCCCCCATACACGTGTAAGACTCGTTTACACCGGGACCAACAGATAATAATGTTGAGTTGTCTTTACTCCAAGGATAAAGATATTAATTAATATAAAACTTTTTCAGTGGCTTAATTAATTAGTGGACTAGATAATCTTAAACACGGGAAATAATAACCGGAAGCCATATTATTGTAGCATCGTAATATGGATTAAGATGGATAGTTCAATATTAATTTTATAGTGGAGTAAATTAATATTAATGGGATTGAATAATAATTTGGCTTAATATTAAAGTTTCATAGACCATTGGAGGTCCAATCTTAATTCTCCTAAAGGCCCCTCAAATAGCCCAAATTAAAGTTCAATTAATGAAAAGGAGAAGAAAATATAATTGCCTAATTATTCCTTAATTTTCAAAAATTGTAGGAAAAAAAAGAGGAAAGATTTTCTTGATTTTCTTGAAAAAGATTTTATGGAAAAAGATAAGTATTCTTGGAATACAAGATTATCCCATAAATTCAAGAAATCAAATCTTGATTCTTGTTCCCTTGTATTTTTCAAAAATTTTGCAATAAAGGGAAGTGGGATTTTTGTGGAAAATTTAATTATGGAGAAAAGAATATATGAGATATATTCAAGATTTCTTGGAGATCAAGAAAAAGATTTTCTCCTTACTTTTCTAGAGAAAAAATCGACCACCCCTTATGTTATAAATAGGGGATGAATTTTTCATCCCCAATGCAATTCCATGTGTTGGAAAAATTAGAAATCCACAAAGGTGGTGGCAAATATTCTTAGTTTTCTCCTTTATTAAAATCATTCGTGAGAATCCTTCCACCGGATTACGTTCGTGGACTTGGAACATATTTGAAAAGGCACTTTGGGTTGATCCATCGTCTCAACGGTTGTCTCTACAAGAGGTATGTAATTTCGTAACTCCTAAGTTCTGCATGCTTAGGATTTACGTGAATTACGTGTACGCATGTTGTTGTTTCTTGTTTAATTATTATGTTGAATTAATTTAGGATTGATTCAAGTTAGTAATTAATTGAATAATTTAAATATGTATTTAAATACACCTCGAATAGATTCGGGCACCCCGAATTTCCCAACAACTAGATAATAAATAGTTACTAAAATAGTATTTAGATATATATTATTAAATTATTTAAATCTTAAATATTGACAAATTATTTAAATTTGAGAAATAAATCAAAAATCTATTTATCTTTGGAAAAAAGAATAGTCATACTTACCCACTCTTGAGGTCGTGGATTTCATCAACTAAATAATCATTTATTACTATGATACTAAATACTCCCTCCGTCCCAATCTTAATTCAACATATTTCGTTTCGGTCCGTCTCAATCTTAATTCAACATTTTCTTAAATGGAAACATTCACTTTAACTCACACCCTTAAAATACACACTTATTTACAACATGTCACTCACTTAACACTCTATAATTTAACATTTAAATCCAACCCACAACCTCTAATGCCAAAATAACCAACACAATTAACCCATTTACCCCCTTAACCCAACCTACTAACACATCACTCTGTCATTCATGTTGGGGTTATACGTGAAAGTATGTTTTTACCTTGTATAACTTATGTATTAAAAACTTATTTACTGAAATAAATTGTTCATCACTGTTGCTTTAAATATGATTGAATGTTATATATATTTATTGCAAACCATTCGTAGCAAGCGTTACATTGTATTTAGCGTGGTGATACCAGATCACAGAAGATCACGTTAACAGTTCCTTGTATACGAGTGTGTGCTTCACAACTTAGATAGATCCGAACAATCTATTGGTAGAAGTTGATGTGTAAGGCTCAAATTGGCTTGTCTTGACCAAGAGATTACACTAGTGCATTCGATGCGCTGAAGCGGACCTACAGAGAGGATAAACTCATTCGCACTGACTTAAGGGATGAAGAGTTAGACCCCAGTGGTTGTTGATTTCTTAATCTCTGACACTTAATAAGGACTGTGTGTGATTAGTAGTTATTGCTTTGACTTATAAATGGGAAGAGAATCATTGCGACTTCGATACCCTATATCTTGGGCAATAATATTAATTGCACGACAGTTGCTAAATTAATACAGAGAATCGTGTGCTTGCAAAAGTCTTGCTTGATTGGTCCCCTTGGTGGGCCCGGAACCTTTATCATACCAAATCTTGCAAGTGGAATTAATTTTCCGGTATGGATAATAAAGTTGGGTTGTCCTTACTCCAAGGATAAATATATTAATTAATATAAAGCTTTTCAGTGGCTTAATTAATTAATGGACTAAATAATCTTAAACACGGAAAATAATAACCGGAAGCCATATTACCGTAATATGGGTTAAGATTGGATAGTGCAATATTAATTATATAGTGGTATTAATTAATATTAATGAGCTGAATTATATTGTGGCTCAATATTGGAATTCAGAAGTCCATTGGAAGGTCCATCTTAATTCTCCTAAAGGCCCCTCAAGTGGCCTAAATAATAGTCCAATAAATAAAAGGTGTTTAAAATAAAATAAATTTATTGTTGCAATATTTCCTATTATTTTCGAAAATATTAAAGAAAAGATGGAGAAGGATTTTCTTGAAAAGATTTTATGGAAATGAGATAATGTATTCTTGGAATACAAGATTATCCCATAAATTCAAGAAAACTCCCACTTGACTTCTTTAATAAGAAATTTTCGAAAATCTTGTATAAGAAAGGGAAGAAAAGATTTTCTTGATTTTCTTGGAAAGATTTTATGGAAGATATGTATTCTTAGGATACAAAAATATCTCATAAATTCAGGAAAGATCCAATCTTGAAATTCTTTCCTTGAAATTTTAGAAATATTAGGCAAATAAAGGGTGTGAGATTTTTGGGGAAAAATACACATGGAAAGAAGAATATATTGGATATATTCAAGATTTCTTGGAGATCAAGAAAAGATCTTTCCTAGCCCTAATTATGCTTGAAAATTCGAACCCCCCTTACTTATAAATAGGGGATGAATTTTTCATTACCAACTAGTGTTCCATGTGTTGAAAATATTAGAAATCCACAAAGGTGGTGCGACAATATTTTTATTTTCCTTGTTTTATAAATCGTTCATTGGAGGACCTTCCACCGGGGTTATTGGACGAGGACTTGAGAATACTTTAGAAGGACTTTTGGTGGGTATCCAGATACTTGATCCTGTCTGTCTCAGATCGTCTCTCCAACGGGTAAGTTTACATAAACTCCTAGAAATTCCGCATGCTAGGATATTTTATGTGAATATTATTTGCATGTTGTTGTTGGATGAATTATTATTTGAATTCACTTAGGTAAATTCATGCTAGTAATAATTTTTAATTTAAATTTGTGTTTATGAGGTCATCCCGATAGATCCTGGCATATGTTATCCCAACAACTGGTATCAGAGCCCTGGTTCGAGCTCTGATCTTTTAAACTGTAATTTAAATTGTTGTTCATTAAAATTGAAATTGGATAGTAGAACTGTTAGATCTAGTTTGCAGGTATCAAATTGTCATGGTATTTTAATGTGTTTATTTACATGCAAATAAATTGTTGGTTTTTAATTCGATTCGTTCGGATTCGTTTTGCCTCGTGAGAAAATCCACGAGTAGATTGAGATTTGTTTGATTTGTTCAATGTAATAGACAAGTCTAGATCTAGGTTTATTTATTTTTCATAAATAAATTATAACCGGATCGTGAACGAAGACGGAGACGGAGAATTAAAGACGGACGTCCAAATGCTCGGACGTACGCGAGCCAAGGCGGAGCACGCGGACTAGGCGGAATGCCTAACGATCACCTTGCAAGACCACCCGGCGATCGCGACACGGGCATGGCGGACGCGCTGGCACGAGCCTGTGGGCATCGGGGCGCACTCGCATTATCTTTGGGCGGCGGCGCGAGGGGCGAAGCGGGCCGAAAGGCGATAGGGCGCGTCCGGCGATGTTTCACGCGTCTGCTATGGACGACGGGGAGGATGGCCGATCCGGATCGGGCGTCGCGCCTAGGCGCATGCGACTCGTCGTTCTGGTCGTGAGCTACTTGTTTTCCAGGGACGTCGTTCTAACCCAAACGGAGGACGTTTAAAAAAATTGTTAAGATTCAAAGGGGAGCTTTTCGAGACGAACGATGAAAGCAAAAGATGGGACGATTTCTCAAGATCAAGATTTGGAATTTAAAACATGACAGTTGGATATATGTGCCCAACGTGATTTATTTAATCTTGATGCTTGTTTAAATTCGTGCAATTTTATTTGTTAAATGTGTTTGCATGATTTGGAATTGTCTAAAAGAAAATCTCACTTTCGAAAATTACTAAGTATGTATTATTGACAAATTTTATTCCGGATAATAAAATTATGTCAAATTTGACCTCCATGATTTATTTATTTGTGAATTCTTTTGGAGAAATTTCCCCAACGGAATGGCCAAAAGATGGATTTCACATGAATAAATTCCCAAAAGGATGATTGTGAATTATTATTAGTGGCGACGATGACCCTCCCAACGAGGCTCGTACAAAGTGAAGTAATAATTCTGTATTTAATCATGGTTATTACTTAGGTATAAAATTGATATTCATATACTTCTCCGAAGTCCCTGTCAATTTTATATTGGTCAAGTGGGAGCCGACTATTAATTTTAAATTAAAGGTTTGTAATTGTTCTTGTTTGTAACCTGCTTGAATGTGTTTAAATAGACAGTTCACCCAACGTGGCCTATTTAAACTGTTTTGAGATGTCGGCTGATGCATGTTCATATTATTTTTGAGATTTTGATATGAGCTATGTGATCGAATTGAGTGATAATTTTGTGCTTACACAAATTGTTATTTATTTCAGTTCAGCATGTCGCAACCTTTTAATCCACTGTATTCTATACTTAAAGACCATCAATTAACTGGTGATAACTACGTTGTTTGGAAACATAAACTTATGATCGTCCTAACTGCACAAGGATCCAAATGGGTGCTTGGCACCAAAACCCGAAAAACCTGCTAAAGATATTGGTATATAGGACGAGATGGAACATAGTGAATGGGAGTTGACTAATGAATTGGTGAAGGAAACAATCAAACATGTCTGATTTGTTGAAACGCCTTCATCAAGGATTTAAATCAGCTGCAGACATTATGCAAAATCTCGAAGAAATGTTTGCACATTCGGCCCATATAGCTATCCAAAGCATAAGGCTTGATATGGCCAAGATAAAAATGGAAGAATGAACGACCGCAAGGGAGCACGTTCTTAGGGTTATGGTTCTCTTTGAGGAACTTGAGATTCTTGGCGAAAAATGTGATTTCAAAACTAAGGTTGATTTCATTCTCCATACTCTGCCAAAGAGCTATGATCACCCCTATCTAGAGTACCTAATGGAAGATCTGGATTTCACTGTGGATGATCTAGTAAATGCTCTTACATTGGTCGAAGAGGAAGCGGAGCGCAAGAAAAGGCACTTGGTCACAAAGGGGTCTTCTTTTATTTCTAGGTCAATTGGTGGTAAGAACGATGAGAAAGAAAGGCCAAACCAAGTGGGCTCAATGTCCATAAAGAGTGAAGGATCAAGCAAGAGGAAACATTCGGAATGCGTAAGTACGGGACAATGGAGGTCAGCCTGTTCCAATCTTAAGGGAAATGGAAAAAAAGGTAATTCTCACGTACTAGTTGTTGAAACTTGTTTAGCGGCGTATGCTACCCACTCGTGGGTAATGGATACTGGATCCACTAATCATGTTTGTTTCACATTACAGGGGTTCAAACTAACCCGACAACTTAGTAGAAGTGAGGTCCTCATCACACTGGGCGATGCTACGAGAGTAGCAGCTGAAGCAGTGGGAGACGTGCACCTGTGTTTTGAAGACAAGTTTTTAGTTTTGAGAGATGTTCTTTATGTTCCAGTTTTTCGCAAAAACTTTATTTCAGTTGCTAAACTTATTAATGATGGATATTCTGTTCGTTTTTCTAAGCAAGTTACTGTTTATCGTAACGATGTGTTTATCTGTCATGGAATTTTGCGGAACAATCTCTATACTATTAACTATGCACACCACTCACAAAATGCATCTTATAACACATCGACTGTTTCATGTAATAAGAGAAAACGTTCAGAAAATGTGAACGAGACACTTCTATGGCATCTAAGACTGGGTCATATTAATCTAAATAGGATCCAAAGGTTGGTGAAATATGGTTCGCTGTCGGACCTATAGTTAGAACCACTTCCAACCTGCAAATCATGTTTGGAGGGTAAGATGACCAAGAGGGCATTTGGAGCCAAGGGGAGTAGAGCCACAGAAGTGTTGCAAATCGTTCATACTGACGTGTGTGGTCCAATGTCAACCAAAGCTAGAGGTGGCTATGAGTATTTCGTGACTTTCACGGATGATTACTCAAGGTTCGGATACATTTTCCTCATGAAACACAAATCAGAAACCTTTGATAAATTCAAGGAGTTCAAAGCCGAAGTGGAGAATCATCAGGAAAAGAGTATCAAGTTTCTACGATCTGATCGTGGAGGTGAATACCTCAGCGATGAGTTTTTGAACTACCTGTCAGACGAGGGCATTGTTTCCCAGTTGACTGCACCAGGAACCCCTCAAAAAAATGGGGTTGCAGAACGAAGAAATAGAACACTCTTAGAAATGGTCAGATCCATTGTTGAGATATTTTAGTTTTGATGAATTATGCCAAAACATTATCAACTTGTGTTATTCAAGCTAATTTACAGATAACAAGTTGAGGGGAACTCAAAGAAAAGTTGAGGGGAACTGATCGAAATCGACGAGGTCATGATCGAGATCGAGACCGACGAGATCGATGAGTTAGATGAGTTCCTAGTTAACTGATGAGTTGTGCAAATCAAATGTGAAGAAAAGCTAAAGCCAACAAATCAGAAGAGAATGTTGCAGATCAGAAAATGAGCAGATGAGACTGATCAAGATCAGACGTGATCGAGATCAGATATGATAACCTGATATGCTAACCTGATGTACTGACCTGATGCTATCTTGAGATGTTGACCTGAAGATGTGTTGATCTGATCAACGAAATGACGATCGATCGCAAGAAGAAATCGATAACTCGAGTCAAGTGACCTCGAGGGTCAAGAAGTAAAAGTGACTCGAGGGGATGTCTCAATTCAAGAGTCAACTCAAGAAGCCCGAAAAAGTCAAGATGCCCGACGTATAAGGTCCGCTGGAGAGAAGTCTCAAGTAAATCAAGAAACCTGAGACTCAGTAAGTTTCTGAAGAAACTGAAGACTCATTAAGTTTCTGAAGAAACTGAAGACTCAAGGAAAACTGAGACTCGGATAAACCTGAAGACTCAGATAGAACTGAAGACTCAATATGTCACTGACGACACTGAGACTCAGAGAAAACTGAGACTCAGATAAACCTGAAGACTCAGATAGAACTGAAGACTCAGAGAAACCTGAAGACTCAGAGAAACCTGGAGACTCAGAGAAACCTGAAGACTCAGAAGAAACTGAAGAATATAGCCGTTAGAATTCAGCTGACGTGGACCAATGAGAGGAAGACAACCAACCTGAAGAAGCTGCAGAACTTACAGAATAGTAAGGATTTGAATGTGATTCTCTCCAATGGTAACATTCAAATCCACACTATAAATACAAGATCTTCCATCAAATTAAGCGTGGAGAATGTGGAAAAAGATGCTACAGAGCCAAGAGCCATATACTCAAGGCATTCCTACCATAGAACACAAGTCTGTAGATATACAAATACATTCATGAGTGTTCTAAAACCCAATCTAAGCAACCCATGATATATCCTAAGCTTAGAGAGATTTTCCCAACCTTAGCATTGAGGCTAAACAAATGTACGGGAAAATCTCACCCTAGTTGGAGACACCAACCAAACCCAAACCCTATTGTTAGGTAGTTTGTGTGAAGTTGTAAAGAGTTAGTAAGCTGCAGTGAGTCAGCCAGAAAACTCTGTAGAAGAAGTGAGTAAGCTACAGTGAGTTAGCCTGAAAGCTTGTAGGCGATCCCGTGAAGGGTGATAAGTCTCGTTGGAGTGAGAGCTCGTTAAATATCTGGAGGCGAGCCCGAGAGGGTGATAAGTCCAGTTTGAAGGAATTTCCCTAGGAACAGGGAGAGTGGATGTAGGAGCTTGAGTCTCCGAACCACTATACTTTGTTGTGTTCTTTATTGCTTTACGTTCTTATCTTGTCATATGCATTCGATTATAAGCAAAACACAACACATGGACTTTAAAAGAAAAAAAATCTGGAATCACCATTCCTTCACCCCTGTTTTTATATGCATTTCATGATTTTTCCGCATTTCATGGGTTTTTCACCGGGACAAACATCCATGATGAGTTATTCAGATCTACCCAAGTCGTTTTGGGGTCATGCCTTGGAAACAGCGGCTTATGTTCTGAGTCTGGTGCCATCTAAATCGGTTCCCAAAACCCCTAAAGAGTTGTGGACCCAAGCGAAGCCCATCCGAGACACCTCGATTTTTGGGGGTGTCCGCATACGTCTTTAGACAAGGAAGCCGGTAAGTTGGATGCACGATCAGAACTAAGGTTGTTTATAGGATATCCCATGGGAACAAAAGGGTGCATGTTCTATGGTCCCGAAGATCAAAAGGTGGTAATAAGTACGCACTTTAGATTTTTGGAAGAAGACTTTATGAACAATCGAAAGCCCAAAAGTGAGATTACCTTCAACGAAATAAGAGGGCAAACTCCTATACCAACTATACAAGTAGATATACCAAGCGTCACACCGATACAATCGGAACCTCGTCGTAGTGTGAGGGTTGTTCGACAACCCGAGAGATTCATGGGGATAGGAGAATCTTCAAATTTGGTCCCCGGGGATAGTGAATCAGACCCCTGGTCCTACAAGGAGGCGGTCCAAGATAAGGATTCAAAATCCTGGCAAACCGCGATGGAAGCCGAGATGGGCTTAATGGATCATAATTAGGTGTGGGAGCTAGTTGTACCACCCAGTGGGGTAAAACCCATTGGATGCAAGTGGGTCTACAAGAGGAAAAGTGGACTGGACGGGAAGGTGGAAACCTTTAAGGCTAGGGTTGTGGCAAAGGGATACACTTAGAAAGAGGGTATCGATTATGAAGAAACCTTTTCGTCTGTAGCCATGCTTAAGTCCATCCGTATTCTCTTGGCTATAGCTGCGCATCTAGATTTCGAGATCTGGCAAATGGATGTCAAGACAGCTTTCCTTAACGGGAGTCTTGACGAGGAAATCCATATTCAACAGCCCGAAGGTTTCATCGAAAAAGGCCAAGAACACCTTGTATGCAAGCTAAAGAAGTCCATTTATGGACTTAAACAAGCATCTCGGGTTTGGAACCAATGTTTTGATCATGTAATAAAATCTCATGGGTTTGATCAAAACGATTTCGAGAGTTGTGTTTATAGAAAATGTGACTGGACTGCCTTGGTATTCCTAGTACTATACGTAGACGATATTCTGCTCATCGGAAATGATGTAAAGGTTTTGTCAGGCGTAAGGGTATGACTGTCAAAACACTTTGATATGAAGGACTTAGAGGAAGCCGGTCATGTTCATGGGATCAAGATCACTCGAGATCGAAAGAGAAGAATGATCGGCTTATTGCAAGCTTCATACATAGATACCATTTTGAAGCGTTTCAACATGCAAGATTCTAAGAAGGGTTTTGTACCTTTTAGGCATGGAATCCATCTATCGAAAGACATGTGCCCTAAGACACAAAGGGAGATAGATGACATGAGAGGGATTCCTTATGCGTCGGCAGTGGGAAGCCTCATGTATGCTATGTTGTGCACAAGACCGGATATCTGCTACGCCGTAGGCATGGTAGCGAGATATCAGAGCAATCCCGGAAATCAACATTGGACTGCTGTTAAGAACATTCTGAAGTATCTGAAAAGAACTCGAGATAGAATGCTAGTTTATCAGTCAGACAGTTTATTTCCAGTGGGATACACGGACTCGGATTTCCAATCAGACCTAGATTCCAGAAAATCTACCTCGGGTAGTGTATTTTTTCTGGGGGGAGGAGATGTAACATGGAGAAGCGTTAAGCATAAATGCATAGCAGATTCTACCATGGAAGCCGAATATGTAGTTGCTTGTGAAGCAGCGAAAGAAGCGGTGTGGCTCAAGAACTTCCCTAGTGGACTTGGACGTTGTTCCGAATTTGCCCAACACAATCACGGTCTTTTGTGATAATGCCTGAGCCGTTGCAAATTCAAGGGAACCGAGAGTCCACAAGGCCAGCAAACACATTGAAAGGAAATACCATCTTATACGAGAAATCGTTAAGAGAGGATATATAGAGGTGGCAAAGATCGCGTCGGAAGACAACCTAGCTGATCCATTCACAAAGGGTATGCCTCAGTTAACATTCGAGAGACATGTGGAAGGAATGTGTGTCAAGAGGGTTGCCAATCTGCTTTGAGTATAAGTGGGAGAAATGTTATTCGGTTGATGTAGGTGACATTAGATGTCACCAGATAATACATCAGACATGCTGTGGTATACTTAAAAGTAGACTTAGAGTA
The DNA here is from genome assembly GCA_037126765.1 of Stenogyne calaminthoides. NCBI lineage: Eukaryota > Viridiplantae > Streptophyta > Magnoliopsida > Lamiales > Lamiaceae > Stenogyne > Stenogyne calaminthoides. The sequence goes on from JBBCBC010000002.1 coordinate 20,768,395, forward strand.
TAAGTGGGAGATTGTTGAGGTTATACGTGAAAGTATGCTTTTACTTTGTATAACCTATGTATTAAACATTTATTTACTGAAATAAATTGTTCATCACTGTTGCTTTAAATATGATTGAATGTTATATATATTTATTGCAAACCGTTCGTAGCAAGCGTTACATTGTAGTTAGCGTGGTGATACCAGATCACAGAAGATCACGTTAATAGTTCCTTGTATACGAGTGTGTGCTTCACAACTTAGATAGATCCGAACAATCTATTGGTAGAAGTTGATGTGTAAGGCTCAGATTGGCTTGTCTTGACCAAGAGATTACACTAGTGCATTCGATGCGCTGAAGCGGACCTACAGAGAGGATAAACTCATTCGCACTGACTTAAGGGATGAAGAGTTAGACCTCAGTGGTTGTTGATTTCTTAATCTCTGTCACTTAATAAGGATTGTGTGTGATTAGTAGTTATTGCTTTGACTTATAAATGGGAAGAGAATCATTGCGACTTCGATACCCTATATCTTGGGCAATAATATTAATTGCACGACGGTTGCTAAATTAATACAGAGAATCGTGTTCTTGCAAAAGTCTTGCTTGATTGGTCCCCTTGGTGGGCCCAGAACCTTTATCATACCAAATCTTGCAAGTGGAATTAATTTTCCGGTATGGATAATAAAGTTGGGCTGTCCTTACTCCAAGGATAAAGATATTAATTAATATAAAGCTTTTCAGTGGCTTAATTAATTAATGGACTAAATAATCTTAAACACGGGAAATAATAAACTGGAGCCATATTACCGTAATATGGGTTAAGATTGGATAGTGCAATATTAATTAATATTAATGGTGTTGGTCCCGGTGAAAACGAGTCTTACACGTGTATGGGGGGGAATACACGTGTTCAGTGTTTTTAAAACATTTTCTTACTGAGGTCAGCTTGGGTCAGATAATCCTGAAGATTAGGTCCTGAGAAGCACAAATCACTCTGAGTCAAAGTCTACTGAGACAGTGATCCTGAGCTGCTTTCAGAAACCTCAGATAATCCCAACTGAGTCCTGAGTGTCAGAGATCCTGAGTTGCTTGGATCAGATAACTAACTTACTGAACCCTCAGAAGAGTAAGTTCAGTTTGGTAACTATCTGTTCTAGCTACTCAGACGTGCGGAATGGTTGGCCCTTTAGTATATACTCGTTTTAAGCTTTGCTGAAAACCTTCCTTTAATGGAATAGTGATTAGGCTGTGATTCAATTACATGCAACTTCCAGTGGATTGATTCCAACTGAAATATCAGTGAAAATATGCTTTCAAACTCAGTGATGCAACAGTTAAGCACAGATAAGGAAAGCAATAAACAACACAACAATTATAGTGGTTCAGAGACTCAAGCTCCTACGTCCACTCTCTCTGATCCTCAGAGAAATTCACTAATCACTTCTGAGCTTTCTGACTACCTCGCGTAGTTTACTTACTCAACTCGACCCTGAGCTTTCTGACTACTCCACGTAGTTTACTACTCAACCCGACCTTGAGCTTTCTGACTACCTCCGTAGTTTACTTACTCAAACACAAACAAGCTTTCAGACTACCTCTGTAGCTTACTAACTTCACCTTTAGAGCTTTCTGACTACTCCGCGTAGTTTACTAACTCTTTACAACTCTTCTCACCAACAAACACACTCCAACTACCTTCTCAAGGGTTTGGGGTTTCTCGGTTGGTTTCCAACTAGGATGAGATATCCTTTACAATGAAGTACAATGCAAAGGCTAGGATATCTCGACTAAGCTTCGGATAGTCTTATCAAGCTAAGCTTAGTTTAGTGAGCTCTCTTCAATATAAAAGCACTTGGGAAATTCTAAGTTTTTCGAGTGCTTTAACTTTGCGATAATAAGTTTGAGCTTCTTGAGTTGCTTACAAATTTCCCGTAACCTTACAGTGTAGAGGGTCACCAGTATTTATAGGCATACACCAAGGTTACTCTTGAAAACTATCCGTTGGAGAGATAGCTTCGTGAGTTTCCTCTTATGGTTTGTGAGGAACGACTATATTTAGGGTTTGAAACTCCCTAACACGTTTTAGGCAATAGTCTTTCATGTAGCCGGTCTTCACTTTTTGCAGTCTGGAACTTTTGTACTTGACATCTTTTTCAAATGACACAATCACCGCCGATGTCGATCTGCACGATGTTGTCTTCCTCTTTTTGAATTTTGTCTCCAGTTAAAGGTAGACACCTTCAACGGCTCTTTTGGTTACAAACTCTGAGTTGATATAACCTTAACAACACTTCTGACTTAGTTCCTTTTGTCTGCATTTGAATGTCTTGGCAAATATCTATTTTTCTAAGGAATCGGGATCTTCTCAGTATTGCATCCTTCAGATAGATATATTCAGTGCCTTGGAACATTCAGTTTATATCTTGAGCATTCAAGACATTCTTGAGTCTTGATAATTATTGTGCTTCGAGATTCTTGATCTTGATCTTGATCTTGATCTTGAGTCTTGAGTCTTGAGTCTTCGAGTCTTGAGTCTTCTCGAGTCTTGAGTCTTCGAGTCTTCGAGTCTTGACGATATCTTGGTGATATCTTGAATCTTCATCTTTGAGTCTTGATTACTCGATTTCCTCTTGATTTCTTCATAAACATACTGAGTCTTCAGAATCTTTTGATCCTAATCTGATCTATATCTGCTGACTATACATTTTGCAGATATCATCCTGAATACTCTAAAACTGAATCCTGACTCAACTATCAAGATTATCCTGAACATGTCATACTCAGGGGTTTTGGGATCTAATCAAAATCATATATCTTTATTAAATTCATCTCCCAACAATTTCCCCATTTTTGATGATGTCAAAACCTATCTTGTTACAACCATATAACCTAAACTCAGGTTTCAGTTTTATCATATTACAAGATTGGTTATGTCTCCCAACAATTTCCTGAATCAGAGAATCTCCCAACAATTTCAGAGAGTCTCCCAACAATTAATCATTCAACAATTTCTTCAGTAATGAATCTTCTTAAATAGTTCATCACCAAATACTTAAACAATTTCCCTCATAAACAATTAATTCAGAGACATTCATTCAACATATCAAAAGTAAAAGACATGTAAATAAGATAATGAGATATTATCTTTTTGAGCACAAATGATAAATTTTCATTGATGATGAGTAGTCTGTTATAGGTTACAATGAAATTTATCAAAACAAAAAATAAGACAAAAAGATAGAAAAAATTACAAGTGTCTTCAGGTCTTCAGTCTTCAGATTTGGCTCTTCAGTCTTCTGCTCTTCAGTTTGCATCTGCTCTTTAGCTTGTATCTTCTTCAGCTTCATCAGCGGGCACTTCCAGGTTGAACATTCAGAAATACCTCTTCTTCAGAGCATCTCTTTCCTTAATGATATCCGGACTATTCCCTGTTAAACCCAACTGAGCAGCATATTGAGCAATTTCTTGAATAATGGCTTTCTCATTCACTATGCCATTATCAAGTCTTGGAGGAGGGTAGGAATATGGACCAGGGGCTACTATCTGTACCTTTCCTTCATCTGCTAAGTTCATCCAACTTTGGAGATATTTTGGATAGAAGGTTAGGAGATATTCAATGAACGCTTCATTCTGATCTGAGCTTTCCCCTCTCCACTCCCTGAGCACATCATAATAGAACCAGAAGGTTCTCTTGACCTCTTCCCACACATCGTTGAACTTGATAGGCATCCATTTGTCAACGTGTGGCCACTTCAGTGCTTTTGATGTCTCTCTCCTTTTGCTCGCAAACTTTTTGAATCCACTCATTCGCTTCAGCTCTTCTTCAGTCTTCTTCCTGATCACAGGCACGCCTGAGACTGAAGCAGCAACTTTCTTAGCCTTTCTATCTGGAGTGTCTTCAGAGCATTCTTCATGTTGAAGACTTTCTTCTTCTGCTGACCTGCAGACTCTTCCAACTCTTCCATCAACTTTCTCTGCACTGGCTTAGAAGCCTTAGCACGCTTGCTTTCAGGTTCAACAATGCCCAAGGCTTTCCTCTTCATAGGCAATTCAGCAGTAGCCTGGCTTGTTCCAACCTTAGCTCTAGCACTCAGTTTCTCTCTTGCAACATCAAGCATGGTTTCCTCAGAAACTCGAGTGTAGATAGGCTTCTCCACCTGAACGAACTTCAGTTTGTCAGTAGCTTCGAATTCCTTCAAGGCTTTGGATAGGCTATACATCTATACATTTCAGCTTCTTTCTGTGCCTTTTTCTCCAAAGTACGTGCCAATAACTTCCTGAGGTCCTCATCTGGTCTTTCCCCCTTCTTGGCACCGTAATTTGGAAGAAGTCTGGAGAGTGCTGTGTCCATGTGATATTGCTCTTTGCTCACACAGCGCACCTCTCCTGCTATCTGATCTTGTTCATCTTCCAGCCTCCTGATGTGGTTCTTATCCACAGAAAATTCTTTAGAGAGATGGGCAAACTGGCCAGAGAGAGCATCTTTAAACATCTCTGTCATCTTGGTCATGAGCATTGAGCTCATTTCCTCAACAACAAATTTGATCAACACTTCATTCCTCTCTGCCAATTTCACCTCTAGAAGTGCAGTTCTCTCCTGGTGCTTCTGTTTCAGTTAAGCACTTAGCTCAGCCTTGACTCCCTCCAGCTTTTCATTCAGCTTATCTTCCATGGAGGTCATCTGTGAGGTCAGAGTGTTTTGGATTTGCACCAGTTCTGAAGAGTGACTAAGATTCTCCATCTTCTGAGCTTGGCTGGCCAATGTTTCTTCCATCTGAGCAATCTTGTTCATCATTGGCTCAACCTTCTCAAGCTTCTCCATCAAGGGAGTGAGGCCGATCTCAGGAACCTTCTGCACCGTCTGTGCTGATTGATCATCCTGAGGTTCAGACACAACCTGAGGGTTGGTCTGCACCTGAGCTTCAGTTTCATCCTGAGCTCCAGTCTCCAACTGAGCCTCAGTCTGTACATCAGACAATTCAGAGTTAAAGATAGAACTTTCAGTAACTTTGGCATAATTGTTAATAGTGCCAAAAGGTACCTGAAGAGTGCTAGCTTCAGTCTGAGGTTGACTGATTTCAGGTTGATCAGCAAAAGAAGTTTCCTTCTCCATCTGAGACTGATCCTCAGCATCTCCCTGTTGATCCCCATCTTGAGATTTGTCTCTGCTGCTAGGGGCACCAACTTCAGTAGCTTTCCTCTCAGCTATCTTCCTCTGAACTAGCTCATCAAAATCGGAATTTTTCATCCTGAGCTTTGTCTTCCTGAATCCTGAGAACTCAATCAGGAAGGCTGTCTCCTCATTCCACCAGTCTTCCCCCCTGAATGCAACAATGTTAAGCATCTCCGGAAGAGTCTGATTGAGGATGAAAACGATTGACCTTAATCTGAAGAAGATATCTTGCAGATCAGGGAATGAGCTGAGCTCAGGGTAGCGGTCAAGGATGAACCGTTCCCCCTTGCTCCTCCACTCGGTTTCTTCAGCTTCGCCCTTCTTCAATCTCGGGCTTTCTAGTTCAGTTGAAGCATCAGCTGAAGGATCAAGAAGTAGCTCACTCAGGAGCTCATCAAAAGTAAGCTGCTCCTGAGTCTCAGCAGCATCTGAAGGTTGTGCAGTCAGGTCCTCAGTTTGCATCTGAGTAGGTTCAGGGTCCTGAGCTGGCACATCCTCAGATTGACTCTGAGTTAGCTCTGCTGTCTGAGCCGACACATCTTTGGTAGGAATCTCTGAGGCCTGAGTTCCTTTTAAAATTTCCTGAGAAATTTTGTCTGAACTGAGTGATGTCTCAAGCACCTCAGAGAAGACCTGCTCCTCAGTCTGTTCCTGTGCCTTAGAGATAACCCGAGCCAAAACTTGCAATGGCGAATCTTGAGCGGTTTGGCCCTCAGGTTGAATCTCTTCAGAATCACTGCCATCTTCATCGGTGAGAACCACCAATCTTCTGCGCTTTGGAGCAAGGTTCTTCTGCTTCATCATTTTTACACCCTGCTCCTTCTTCGCCTCCAACAAAACCTTCCCCCTGGTTTGTTGGGTCTCTTCAGCAGCAGCAGCTTTAGGTGATTCTACTTTCTTTTCTTTCTTCCCCCTGATGGCCTGCTTCTTCACAGCAATGGGCTTGAAGAGCACCTTGGACTTGGGGAATGGGGTCGAATTGGCGAAGGTATCCTCCTTCTCTCTGCACATCTCCAAAATAAATGCTATTTTGGTTGCATGGTGGATCTTGCCTTTAATCGTGATAGCCCCGTCAACCTTCTTGAAGACTTTGGCTTGCTCACTCACCATCTGAATCAAGAATTTGAGCCAGTTGAAGTCGGTGGTGGGTGAAGCCTCGATCACCGCCATTATTCTGAGCTTCGGGGTACTGATCTGCTCAAAACTCCCCGCAAGGCTCATGATGCATTTGCTCACAATATCCATCAAAACTTTATATTGTGGCTTCAAATGCCTCTTATGCAGTGTAGCCTCAAATTTTACAGGATTCTCACCAATCCTATCTAAATACTCTTGCTCTCTACCCAACATATACATAGCAGATCCTCTCCACTATCACAAAGCTCAAAAACATCGTTTAAATTCTTCGGAATAATATACAATTCCCTTTCAAAATCGATGTATTTGGATGAATGCTCTAATTGTGATACAGTAATCTCAGAATGCATACCATCCTCTTCATCTATCCTCAAATTACAGATGAACTCGATTACCTCTTTCGCGTATTCTTGGTCCGGTCGGCTTGCGACGAGATGAGTGAGTTTGGCCAAACGGATCATATGGAGAGCCTCCTCTTCTGGTTTGGAGTTGGTTGTGCTATCGAGTAAGACAACGAACTCGTACCAAGGTTTGTTGGTTTCAGCTAATTTATCGAAAATGGTAGGAGCCATTTGAGAGATTGAAGATTTAGGGTTTAGGATTTTCTGGGCAAAGGGGATTTATTTGCAGAGGATTTTGGGAACGAAGGGTTTGATAAAATTTGGCTTGAATGGCTTATTGGGGTATAAATAGTTTCGAGATCGTGGGAATTCGCGTTGGTTAGGTGAAAAGCAACGGTTGAGATTAATCTCCGATTAATCGGGTATGCGAACAGTCGATCTTCCGAAAAGTAAGCCGCCAAAATATCCTCATTGGTCATTAATGTAACAGAGCATTAAATGACTGTTGACCTTCTTCGGAATTTCAAAAGATCCCGCCCAAAAACATTCTTTAGGTGTTTTTTATTTATTGCAAATGATTATTGAGCTTTACTTAAGCAATAAATGAGTTGCATGAGTCATTACTTCTTCAGACTAATTTCTCTCTATCAGTCTTACTGAGTACTGACCTTGATGAAATGTCAGTATAATACTGAGTACTGAATGGGTTCAGTATAACACTGAGTACTGACCTTCAGTAAATCTGAGTTTCCTGAGACTCAGTTCAGTATTTCCATTTTATCCTGAGCTTCTCAGTAGAATTCTGAGAAAACTTCATGCATCTGAAAACCTTCAATTTTTCAGATTTTACTCTATACATCTGGATCTAACATCCCTAATTCAACTGAAAGTTCCTGAAATTTTGATTCAGCCAAAGGTTTAGTCAAGATATCATCTCACTGCTTATCAGTATGAATTTTCTCCATCCTTATGTCCTTTTTCTCGACATGATCTCTGATGAAGTGATGTCTGATATCCACATGCTTGCATCTGGTGTGCAATACCGGATTTTGTGAAATAGCAATGGCACTATTATTGTCACAAAATATTGGTACTTCATTGGATACAACTTTATAATCCCTTAATTGTTGTCTGAGCCAAAGAATCTGAGCACATTAGCTTCCTGCAGCCATGTATTCAGCTTCAGTAGTACTGGTTGCTACTGAGGTATGTTTCTTCGAAAACCAAGATATCAGCTTACTTCCTAGAAATTGATAAGTTCCTGTAGTGGACTTCCTGTCAATCCTGCAACCTCCATAATCAGCATCTGAGTAACCAGTTAATTCAAGGTTATTATCACCGATACCATAATCCTCTATTCATCGTGCCCTTAAGATACTTCAAGATCTTTTTCGCGACCTCCCATGTGACTAGCCTTATGATTAGCTTAGTATCTTGCACATATCCCAACAGCAAATGTTATATCCGGCCTACTTGCTGTGAGATAGAGCAATGATCCAATGATTCCTCTATAATAAATATGACTCACTGATTTGCCTTCAGAATCAGGATCCATCTTGTAGTTAGTATTCATGGGAATCCTAATCGCATTGCAATTGCAGACACCATATTTGGCAATCGATCTCCGTGTACTTTGCTCGTTGATGAATATTCCTTCCTTTGATTGTTTCACTTGAAGACCTAGAAAGAAATTCATCTCTCCCATCATTGACATCTCAAACTTGCCTTTCATCGTGTTGAAAACTTTTCACACAAATGATGGTTTGGAGATCCAAAAATGATGTCATCAACATATATCTCAACCAAAGAAGATATCTTCCCCATCTTCTATCCCGAATGAGTTCTATCAACAAATCCCTTTGACAAAACCATGGTCAAGAAGAAACCGAGAAAGAGTATCATACCATGCTCGGTGCTTGCTTAAGACCATACAAAGCTTTTCCGAGCTGTAAACTTGGTCATTCTGCTTTGAAACCGTGAGGTTGTTCCACATAAACCTCTTCTTTAAGCACACCGCTTCAAAATGCACTTTTCACATCCATTTGATAGATCGTGAACTTCATGTGGGCGATATGCAAGAAACAATCGATGGCTTTCTAGTCTTGCAACAAATTGCAAAGGTTTCATCATAATCCAAGCCTTCTTCTTGGGAATAACCTTGTGCAACTAAATTTTGCTTTGTTTCTTACAATGTTGTTGTTTTCATCTCTTTTATTCTTAAAAACCCACTTGGTTCCAATGACATTGTGCCTTTTCAGTCTATCTACTAGCTCCCATACTTCATTCCTTGAGAATTGATCCAAATTTCATCTTGCATAACAAAGAATCCAATAAGAATCTTGTAGAGCTTCACCAATCTCAGTAGGTTCTTTCTCTGATAGGAAGCAGCAGAATAGTGCACTCTCACCATGGAACCTTCTTGTTTTAACACCTTCAGTTAGATCACCCACAATCTGACTTGTAGGATGACTACCTAACCATTTCCTTCTTGATGTTCCCCCTTCAGCAGTATCCTCAACATTTGAAATGTTAGGTTAAGTTAATTCAGAAAACTCAGGAACAACAATGAAAAGAAAGGGAATCATCTTCCTCGGAGGGAAATTCCATTCGAAACATTTTCAGAGACATTTGTTCCCCTTTGTTTGATAGATTCAGAATTTGCCTCAGCTGTGACCACATCTTCATTGACATCACATACCTGAGTCTGAACTGGTGTCTGTTCAGATTGGTCACCTTTGGAGTGTTGGTTTTCCTGAGTCTCACCATCCTGAACTTCTTTATCTGAGTCTGAGTCACTCCAATCATAGATAGTGACTGACTTCTTCTTAATCTGGTGATCCTCTTGGTCAGTTCATCTGCATCATGTTCTTGTTTCTTCTGAACACAAGTAGATTCATCAAAAACAACATGAGGTGTTTCCTCCACAATAAGAGTCCTACAAATTGTAAACTCGAAAGCTTTTGACTTGACTTCGTATCCTCCTAATATTCCTTCATCGCCTTTACTATCAAATGTTTTCAACTGATCTTTACCATTATTGTGTATGAAACACTTGCAACCAAACACACGAAAGAAAGAAACAAGAGGCTTCCTTTCATTCTAAAGCTCATAGGGTGTTTTGCCTTGACTCTTGGTCAGCATGGATATGTTCTGAGAGTAGCATGCAGTGTTGACAACATTTCAAAAAAACTTTTAGGAATATCGACCTTCAACCATCATTATCCTTGCAGCTTCTTTCAGAGTCATGTTCCTTCTTTCAGCAACACCATTTTGTTGAGGGGTCCTTGCAGCTGATGTTTCATGTGAAATTCCATTTGTTTGCATAATAATTAGATATGATATGATTTATAAATTCGGTTCCCTTTGTCGATCGATTTTGACCACACTCGATTTTTCTCAATAATCGAGCCTTTTCAAGAATTTCGCGACTTTATCTGAGTCTCTTTCTTACTGAGTAAGAATATGACCCAAGTATATCTTGAGTAGTCATCAACTACTACCAATGTGTATTTCCTGCCATTAGTGCTCACTGGTGTTATAGGACCAAAAAGATCCATATGCAAGAATCAAGTATTCACAAGAGAAACATCTACTTTGCTTTTAAATGATGCTCTAATTTGTTTTCCTTTTTGGCACGCATCACAAATATGTTCCTTACTGAACACTTCATTAGGAAACCCTCTTACAAGAGCTAATCTTGCAAGCTTATTCAGGGTTTTGAAATTCAGGTGATTCATTCTTTTATGCCATAACCAACTGGTATCTGTGGAACTTTTAGCAACCAAACATGTATCTTTAGGAGTTGAACTCCAATCAGCAAGATACACATTTCCTTTTCTAGTACCAGTCAGTAATATTTTCTGTGTTGTATCATCTTTCACATAACATAAGTTCTTAGAGAACTCAACATTAAAACCCTTATCACAGAATTGGCTTATTGAAAGCAAATTATGCTTCAATCCAGATACAAATGAAACACCATGGATATGAACTGAGTCTATTTCCAAAGTTCCATATCCTTCAAGCAGTGTCCTTTGAGTTATTTCCAAAAGTGATCTCAGGGGCCTCTTTTTGTTCAACATAGTCAATGAGTATCTTCTTGAATCTCATCATATGTCTTGAACATCCAATGTCAAGATACCATACATCGAGGGCCTTTTTCATCTCTGCTTTCATCGCTCTTATGTGATCTTTAATCACCAAAGGTTGCCCTTGTTTTCCTCCCTAAAAAAGAGATCAATTTTTCGGTACCCAATTTGTGTAGGGTCCTACAAGGTTAGATGTACCTTTCGAATCCAAATCGCCGACAACTCTAATCACTTTAGAGTGGCTAATTTGTCTTCCATAAACAACAACATACACATTTACTACTCTGGGTGCCTTAGCGGTTTTACGTGTATGTATGTGTTAGCTTTTTAGCATGAACATGGGCTTTTGAATTTTTCTTTGGTTCAGGCCTTCGCTCATTTTCTTTTGGCTTCGTCTTGTGGGTCTAAATCTTTTGATGACTCGGGTTTAGATAACCTTTACCCTTAGGCAAGTGGGGTTCAAAGTTATCTCAGAGTAAAATCTGGGTCTTTCAAAGATACTAAGGACTTGGTCTCTTCTTTGAGAAATGTCTCTGAAAGTGTTTCTCATCCGAGGATTCCTCTCGATGGTTCAAGGTGGAGCCTTTTCAGTTTGCATTCTTAGCCCGAGGCTTTGAAGTACTTGCTCGAAACTTTCCTCTTCGAAAGTGCTCGTGTTTTCTAGCCTTCACCGAGGTTTGGGCTTTCCTACACCGATCATTCGGTTTTCATCGAGACCATAGTCTCTTTTTCCTTGTCTACAACCTTGGGCATTACTTCAGTTTGAAGTGTAGGTGCCATCGGTTTTACAAAGATTGTCTTCTTGCTACTTGATGCAAAGATTCGGATGACCTTGTGAGGTTCCCCTGAATGTATCCCAATCCGCATTTTATAGTGGCGGATCTCTGTAACTCAATTTCATCTATTACTTTAGATGCAATATTCAATAGACTTAACTTCTTCATGCACTATCCTCACAATTGCAGAGAGTTTCATGCTTCTCAGAGAGGTCATTGAACTTAGTCCTGATTAACTGAATCTCTTCAGTTGATTTCTCTAGCTTTTCAATTAGGGTCACTATCAACTTCTCTTTCTCTGAGAGTTGTACTTTTAGAACATCCAGTTCATCAGTAGCTCCCATTAATTGAGAAGTAATTTCAGTTTTGCTAGAGTCTTTCCATTTTAGATTTTCAGCTTCCAGTTCCTTATTCTGCTCTTGAGTTTCATTTAGCAGTTCTTGTAAAACAGCATAGTCCTTCATTAGATTCTCAAAAGAATCCATCGTGTCAAATTGATGCTTACTTACGTTGAACTTGACAACTCTTGTGCTAGTGTAGGAGCAACAACAGAGAAATAAGAGTTTACCTCCTCAATGGCCATCAGACAAATGTCATCACTTTCACTGTCTGAGAATATCTCATCTGAAGTGCTAGATCCCTCCTCAGAATGTTCTTCTTCTGCAACCATGGCCTTTTTGCTTGAGAACTTCTTGTCTCTTTTAGCTTGCCTTTCTCTTCTCTCCTTTGCACTCAGATCTGGACAATCATACTGGAAGTGACATTTCTTTTGGCAATTGTAGCATCTGTTGGCATCATCATCCTGATCACTTTCTTCTTTGGATTTGGAGTCCTTCCTTTTGGATGAAGATCCCTCAGCTTTCAGGTCCTTCTTCTTCTCAGTTGATCTGTCCTCGTGTTTCTTCCGCACTGTGATTCCCCGTAATAGCTTTTGTATTTTCCATATCGACTATTAAGTCTTTCAAACCTCCTTGCCATCGCTTTAGCTTATCCTCAAGTTCATCCCGATTCTTAGCAAGGGAGTTCTCGAACTCTCTAGTTTTTTACTGTGTTTTATCTTTGGCTTTAAAAGCCACATTTTTACTAGATGATGAATCATCTTTGCTGTCAGCCTTTTTGGATTTCTTATCAATTACAAACTCATAGGCCTTCAACTCAGAGAAGACTTGTTGATACGACATTGAATTAATATTTTTGGTGTTTTCAATCACCACTGCATGTATATCCCATTTCTTAGAAAGACCTCTAAGAATTTTCAATGCAATTTCTCTTTGTGGATATTTCTTTCCAAGTGCATTTAGATCATTCATAATACTAGTGAATCTGACTTCCAATTTGTCAATTGATTCACCTTCTTCCTTTTCAAAACTATCAAACTTACCTATTGCAACTGAAAGTTTGTTTTCCTTGATATGATCTGTGCCTTGGCACATTAAAGCTAGTGTATCCCAAATTTCTTTGGCAGTATTACAGTGAGAGATCATTCCCATCACACCATCATCAATTGTACTGTATAGTGTGTCTTTTGCAATGTAGTCTAGATTGACTAACTTTCTCTCCTCAGGAGTCAGTTGGTCATCAGACTTAGGAAATTCTGCTCTAGGATCAATTCTCTCATCTTACGCTCCTCCGGATTCACCACAAAGAAATTGGAATGGTCCTTCAGAGACCACTCTCCACATTCGTTCATGTTTGGAATACAGGTGAGCCTGCATTCTCAGTCTCCATAAATCATAGTTCTCCACTGAGAACATGGGAAGTTTCTTAGAAGACATTTTAACTGAGTCTTTTAAGAATTTCAGCAAATAAGATCAGTTCAGATAGACCACAATTATTTTTAGCAAATAAAACTTTGGTCAACAAAGCAGGTGGTCAAGTTGAACCACTGCTCTGATACCACTTGTTGGTCCCGGTGAAAATCAAGTCTTACACGCGTGTATGGGAATACACGTGTTCAAGTTTTTAAAACTTTTTCTTCGAGGTCACTTTGGGTCGATAATCCTCAAGATTAGGTCCCGAGAAGCACAAATCACTCGAGTCAAAGTCTCATCGAGATGTGATCCCGAAATGCTTTCAAAACCTCGATAATCCCAACCGAGTCCTCGAAGTTTGAGAGATCCTGAGTTGCTTGGATCGATAACTAACTTACTGAACCCTCAGAAGAGTAAGTTCAGTTTGGTAACTATCTGTTCTAGCTACTCAGACGTGCGGAATGGTTGGCCCTTTAGTTTATACTTGTTTTAAGCTTTGCTGAAAACCTTCCTTTAATGGAATAGTGATTAGGCTGTGATTCAATTACATGCAACTTCCAAAGGATTGATTCCAACCAAAATATCGGTGAAAATATGCTTTCAAACTCAAATGATGCAAATGCTTAATCACATATAAGGAAAGCAATAAACAACACAGCAATTATAGTGGTTCAGAGACTCAAGCTCCTACGTCCACTCTCTCCGATCCTCAGAGAAATTCACTAATCACTTCTGAGCTTTCTAACTACCTCGCGTAGTTTACTTACTCAACTCGGCCCTGAGCTTTCTGACTACTCCACGTAGTTTACTTACTCAACCCGACCTTGAGCTTCCTGACTACCTCCGTAGTTTACTTACTCAAACACAACAAGCTTTCAGACTACCTCTGTAGCTTACTAACTTCACCTCTAGAGCTTTTTGACTACTCCGCGTAGTTTACTAACCTTTACGACTCTTCTCACCAACAAACACACTCCAACTACCTTCTCAAGGGTTTGGGGTTTCTCGGTTGGTTTCCAACTAGGATGAGATATCCTTTACAATGAAGTACAATGCAAAGGCTAGGATATCTCGACTAAGCTTCGGATATGTCTTATCAAGCTAGGCTTAGTTTAGTGAGCTCTCTTCAATATAAAAGCACTTGGGAAATTCTAAGTTTTTTGAGTGCTTTAACTTTGCGATAATAAGTTTGAGCTTCTTGAGTTGCTTACAAATTTCCCGTAACCTTACAATGTAGAGGGTCACCAGTATTTATAGGCATACACCAAGGTTACTCTTGAAAACTATCCGTTGGAGAGATAGCTTCGTGAGTTTCCTCTTATGGTGTGTGAGGAACGACTATATTTAGGGTTTGAAACTCCCTAACACGTTTTAGGCAATAACCTTTCATGTAGCCGGTCTTCACTTTTTGCGATGCGAACTTTTGTACTTGACATCTTTTTTTCAAATGACCACACGTCGCTTGTCGATTATCCGATCTGCACGATCTTTGTCTTCCTCTTTTTTACTTTTATCTCCAGTTAAAGGTAGACACCTTCAACGGCTCTTTAGGTTACAAACTCTGAGTTGATATAACCTTAACAACACTTCTGACTTAGTTCCTTTTGTCTGCATTTGAATGTCTTGGCAAATATCTATTTTTCTAAGAATCGCGATCTTCTCAAGATTGCATCCTTCGGATAGATATATTCAATGCCTCGAACATTCGGGTTTATCTTGAGAATTGATGCATTCTTGAGTCTTCGCAATTCTTGTCTTTTCAAGATTCTTGATCTTTAGTCTTGGGCTTGATCTTGATCTTGAGTCTTGAGTCTTCGAGTCTTCGAGTCTTCGAGTCTTGAGGTCTTCTCGAGTCTTCGGTCTTCGAGTCTTCGAGTCTTCACGATATCTTGACCGATATCTTGAATCTTCATCTTGAGTCTTCGCCATTCGGTTTCATCTTGATTTCTTCATAAACATACTGAGTCTTCAGAATCTTCAGATCCTAATCTGATCTATATCTGCTGACTATACATTTTGCAGATATCATCCTGAATACTCTAAAACTGAATCCTGACTCAACTATCAAGATTATCCTGAACATGTCATACTCAGGGGTTTTGGGATCTAATCAAAATCATATATCTTTATTAAATTCATCTCCCAACAAATGGGCTGAATTTTATTGTGGCTCAATATTGGAATTCAGAAGTTCATTGGAAGGTCCATCTTAATTCTCCTAAAGGCCCCTCAAGTAGCCCAAATAATAGTCCAATAAATAAAAGGTGTTTAAAATAAAATAAATTTATTGTTGCAATATTTCCTATTATTTTCAAAAATATTAAAGAAAAGAGGGAGAAGGATTTTCTTGAAAAGATTTTATGGAAAGGAGATAATGTATTCTTGGAATTCAAGATTATCCCATAAATTCAAGAAAACTCCCACTTGGCTTCTTTAATAAGAAATTTTCGAAAATCTTGTATAAGAAAGGGAAGAAATGATTTTCTTGATTTTTTTGGAAAGATTTTATGGAAGATATGTATTCTTAGGATACAAGAATATCTCATAAATTCAAGAAAGATCCAATCTTGAAATTCTTTCCTTGAAATTTTCGAAATATTAGGCAAATAAAGGGTGTGAGATTTTTGTGGAAAAATACACATGGAAAGAAGAATATATTGGATATATTCAAGATTTCTTGGAGATCAAGAAAAGATCTTTCCTAGCCCTAATTATGCTTGAAAATTTCGAACCCTCCGTACTTATAAATAGGGGATGAATTTTTCATTCCCAACTAGTGTTCCATGTGTTGGAAATATTAGAAATCCACAAAGGTGGTGCAACAATATTTTTATTTTCCTTATTTTATAAATCATTCATTGGAGGAGCTTCCACCGGGGTTATTGGACGAGGACTTGGGAATACTTGAGAAGGACTTTTGGTGGGTATCCAGATACTTGATCCTGTCTGTCTCAGATCGTCTCTCCAACGGGTAAGTTTACGTAAACTCCTAGAAATTCCGCATACTAGGATATTTTACGTGAATATTATTTGCATGTTGTTGTTGGATGAATTATTATTTGAATTCACTTAGGTAAATTCATGCTAGTAATAATTGTTAATTTAAATTTGTGTTTATGAGGTCATCCCGATGGATCCTGGCATATGTTATCCCAACAATTCTCCCATCTTACCATCCCATCCCAAAAACCCTATCCGTTCTCTACTCTCTCTTCTCGAATCCTCTCCACACACCATTGTCGCTCTCTGCAATCTGCTCTCTGCTCATTCTCTCTCGATCTTCCATTGTCGCTCTCTGCTCACTCTCTCTCGATCTTCCTAAGCCCTCTCTGCTCTCTCTTCTCTCTTATCTTTATCTTCAATTTCCCCCCAAAACCCAAAATTGTCCGTGGCCAATTCATCTTCATCCTGGGAAAAATGGCCATGCACCGATGATTTTAAAGAGGTCGAAGCGGAATCAGTTGATGATTATTGGTGGGAGGAAATGGGGGCTTTCGATTCTGAACACCCCTTGTCCAGAAGATGGGAAGAGGGGAAGAAGGAGACGGAGGCGGTGGCTGTGGTGTTGGGAAATTAGGGGTGCCCGGATCTATTCTAGATGAATTTAAATACATATTTAAATTACTCAATTAATTACTAGCATGAATTAATCCTAAATCAATTCAACATAATAATTAAACAAGCAATTAAGCAACAATTCACGTAAATCATAAGCATGTGGAATCTAGGAATTACGTAAATACTAACCTCTCGTAGAGACAACCGTTGAGACGATGGATCAACCCAAAGTGTCTTCCCAAATATGTCCCACGTCCACGAACGTAATCCGGTGGAAGGATTCTCAACGAACGATTTTAATTTAAAGGAGAAAAATAAAATATTTTTGTCACCACCTTTGTGGATTTCTAATTTTTCCAAAACATGGAATAGTCATTGGGGATGAAAAATTCATCCCCTATTTATAATATTAGGGTGGTCAAAATTTTGGCTTAGGAATAAGATGGGAAAATATTTTTCTTGATCTCCAAGAAATCTTGAATATACCCAATATATTTTTTTCTCCATAATTAAAATATTCCACAAAAATCCCACCTCCTAATATTAAGGGGTTATCGAAAACTACAACTAAAATAGGGAAGAAATAGGATCTTTGACTTTTCTTGAATTTATGGGATAACCTTGTATTCCAAGAATACATATTCCATAAAATCTTTCCAAGAAAATCAAGAAAATCATTTCTCTTTCTTCCTTTAATTATTTTCAAAAATTAAGGAAAAATAGGCAATAATATTTTCTTCTCCTTTTCATTAATTGGGCTTTAATTTGGGCTATTTGAGGGGCCTTTAGGAGAATTAAGATTGGACCTCCAATGGACTATGAAACTATAATATTTAGCCAAAATATTATTCAAGCCCATTAATATTAATTTACTCCATTATAAAATTAATATTGAACTATCCATCTTAACCCACATTACGACTTCACAATAATATGGCTCCCGGTCATTATTTCCCGTATTTAAAATTATCTTAGTCCACTAATTAATTAAGTCACTGAACAAGTTTTATATTAATTAATATCTTTGTCCTTGGAGTAAAGACAACTCAACATTATTATCCATACCGGAAAAAAATTCCCACTTGCAAGATTTGGTATGATAAAGATTCTGAGCCCACCAACGGGACAAATCAAGCAAGATGTGCTTGCACACGATTCTCCGTATTAAATCTTAGCGATCGTCGTGTAACTAATAATATTGCCCAAGATATAAGGTATCGAATCGCAATGATTCTCTTCCCATCATAAGTCAAAGCAATAGTTATTAATCTCACACGATCCTATTTAAGGAACGGAGATTAAGAAATAACGCACCACTGAGGTCTAATTCTTGTATATTCAGTACCGAAGAATTTATCTCCTGTAGGTCCTATTCAGTGCATCTTCATGCACTAGTGTAATTCTCTTGTGTTTGGATATTTTAGTTTTGATTATTTATGCCAAAACATTATGTATTTGTCTACTTGTATTGTTTAAGGTCGTTTCTACAGGTAACAAGTTGAGGGGGAAGTGAACAAGTTGAGGGGGAACTGATCTGAAGTTTCCTGATAAAATAGGCCTGAAGATAAGTGGCCTGAATGGAAAATAGGCCTGAGAAAAAGTGGTCTGAATGGAAGAAGGTTGAAGTCCAAAACCGTTGAATGTCAGAATGGTCTGAACAAGAAATTCGAATGTTTGAATGTCAATTCGAATGTTTGAAATGCCGAAAAGCGCCGAAATCTTTGAAAATTGAGTGATGAGTCTTTGAATCTTTGAATTCTTTGAATGTTTGAATCTTTGAATCTTTGAATTGTCAATGTTGAATCTTCAATTGTCAATTGTTTGAATCTTGAATGTCAGAAGGCCTGAGTCCAAGACCGCTGAATGTTAGAAGGCTTGAGTTCAGAAGGCTGATTTCAGAAGGCTTGAATGCTGACGTGGACCAATCAGAGGTGGTCAGAAAGCCTGACAAAAAGCTGCAGAAATTACGTAATAGTATGGATTTGAATGTGACTTTCTCCAACGGTAACATTCAAATCCACACTATAAATACAAGATCTTCCATCAAATTAAGTGTGGAAAAATGCTATCAAGCCAAGAGTCACATCTTAAAGCATTCCCACCATAGAACATAAATATGTAGATATCCAAGATATATTCAAGAGTGTTCTAAACCCAATTTAAGCAACCAATGATATATCCTAAGCTTAGAGAGATTTTCCCAACCTTAGCATAAAGGCTAAACCATTGTACGGAAAAATCTCAACCTAGTTGGAGACACCAACCAAACCCAAACCCTATTGTTAGGTAGTTTGTGTGTGATTGTTGGAGTTGTAAATAGTTAGTAAGCTGCAGTTGAGTCAACCAGAAAGCTCTAGAGAAGAAGTGAGTAAATTGTTTTAGACAGTCAGAAAGCTTGTATGGCAATCCCGTGGGGGGTGATAAGTCCCGTTTGAGTGAGAGCTCATTAAATATCTGTAGGCAATCCCGTGGAGGGAGATAAGTCCCGTTTGAAGGAATTTCCCTAGGATAAGGGAGAGTGGATGTAGGAGCTTGAGTCTCCGAACCACTATACTTTGTTGTGTTCTTTATTGCTTTATGTTCTTACTTGTCATATGCATTTGGTTATAAGCAAAAACACATCGTTTAGAAAGATTTTTTTTTTAAATCTCCATTTCTCCCCCTCCCCTTTTTCATAAAATTAAATTATCTTTTGGGACCAACATCTTGGTCAAGACAAGTCAATCTGAGCCTTACACTTCAACATTACATGATGAATTGTTCATTTCCATCCGGGTTGTGAATTTGTACTTAATCACGAGGACTGTTAATTTGATCTTCTGTGATTTGGTATCACCAAATTAACTTCAACATAATACGTACTTTCTTATCGAACGGGTTTGCAATAAATATATATAACATTCATTCATATTTAGTGCAACAGTGATAACTAATTTATTTTAGTAAATAAATAAGAAATTTGGTTTGGTTATACAAAGTAAAAGCATACTTTTCAGTATAACCCCAACAATCTCCCACTTATACTCAAAGTCTGCTTTTAAGTATACTACAGCACGTCCCGTGTTCTATGTGACATCTAATGTCACCCTACATGAACTTAATAATATTTCTCCCATTTATACTCAAAGCAGATTGGCAATGGTCTTGACACTCATTCCTTCCACATGTCTCAAATGTACTTTGAGGCAGACCCTTTGTGAATGGATCTTCTAGGTTGTCTTCGGACACAATATTTGCCACCTCTATGTCTCCTCTCTTAATGATTTCTCGTATAAGATGGTATTTTCTTTCTATGTGTTTGCTGGCCTTGTGGGCTCTCGGTTCCCTAGAATTTGCAATCGCTTCCAAATAAGTTATCACAAAGAAACCCGGATCGTGGCCGGGCAAATCAAAATAACGCCCAAGTCCACTAGGAAGTTCCTGAGCCAAACCGCTTCTTTCGCTGCTTCACAAGTAGCTACATATCAGGCTTCCATGGTAGAATCGGCGATTCATTTCTGCTTAACGCTTCTCCAAGTCATGGTTCCTCCCCCCATGCAAAACACACTACCCGAGATTGACTTTCTGGAGTCTAAGTCTGATTGGAAATCCGAGTCCAACCAACATTTTGTCCCGTGTCCTCTTCAGATACTTCAGAATGTTTTTAACTGCAGTCCAATGCTCTTTCCCGGGGTTGCTTTGATATCTTGCCACCATGCCTACGGGCGGCAAATATCCATCTGCGGCACAAAGATTGCATACATGAAGCTTCCTACAGCCGAAGCATAAGGAATGCCCTTCATGTCATCTATCTCTTTTTGTGTCTTGGGACACATTTCTTTGGATAGATGGATTCCGTGTCTAAAAGGTACCAAACCTTTCTTAGAATCTTGCATGCTGAATCGCTTCAAAACGGTGTCTATGTACGAAGCTTGCGGCTTGGAGATCATCCTTTTCTTGTGATCTCGAGTGATCTTGATACCTAGGATGTGACCGGCCTTTCCCAAGTCCTTCATATCAAACTATTTTGACAGCCATGCCCTTACGTCTGACAACATCTTTACATTGTTCCCAATGAGCAGAATGTCATCTACGTATAGTACTAGAAATACCAAGGCAGTTCCATCATGCCTTTTGTAAACACAACTTTCGAAATTGTTTTGATCAAAACCGTAGGATTTTATAACTTGATCAAAACACTGATTCCAAGCACGGGATGCTTACTTTAGCCCATAAATGGACTTCTTTAGCTTGCAAACCAGATGCTCTTGGCCTTTTTTCAATGAAGCCTTCGGGTTGTTGCATATAGATTTCCTCGTCGAGACTTCCTTTAAGAAAAGCTGTCTTGACATCCATTTGCCAGATCTTAAAATCTAGGTGCGCAGCAATCGACAAGAGAATTCGGATGGACTTGAGCATGGCTATGGGCGAAAAGGTTTCCTCATAGTCGATCCCTTCTTTCTGAGTGTACCCTTTCGCCACGAGTCTTGCTTTAAAAGTTTCAACCTTTCTGTCCGGTCCTCTTTTTCTCTTGTATACCCACTTGCATCTAATGGTTCTTACCCCATTAAGTGGTTCGACTAGCTCCCACACCTTATTGTGATCCTTTAAACCCATCTCGGCTTCCATTGCGGTTTGCCAAGATTCTGCATCCTTGTCTTGGATCGCCTCGTTGTAGGACCATGGATCTGATTCTTCTCCTGAGATCAAGTCTGAAGACTCTTCTATCCCCAAGAATCGCTTGGGTTACCGGACAACCCTCCCACTACGACGAGATTCTGGTTGTGTAGGTGTGACTCATGGTATGTCGTCTTGTACAGTTGGCAACAGAGTTGGCCCCCTAATTTCTTCTAAGGTAATCTCTCTTCTAGGCTTTTTACCGTTCATATAGTCTTCTTCCAAAAATCTAAAGTGCGTACTGATTACGACCTTTTGATCTTTGGGACCATAGAACATGAATCCCTTTGTTCCTTCGGGGTATCCTACAAACAACCTTAATTCCGAATGTGCATCCAATTTGCCAGCTTCCTTGTCCAACACGTATGCCGGACACCCCCAGATCCTCATGTGTCCTAAGCTGGGCTTGCTCCCTGTTCACAATTCTCTAGCGGTTTTGGGAACCGATTTGGATGGCACTAAGTTTAAAATATAAGTTTACATTGTTTGCAAGGCATAACCCCAAAATGATTTTTTGTAAATTCGCGAACTCATCATTGATCTCACCATTTTAGAAGCGTTCTATTTCTTTTCGCTTTTGCAACCCCGTTTTGTTGAGGGGTACCGGGTGCAGTCAACTGGATGCAATCCCTGTTGGGATATTTTAGTTTTGATGAATTATGCCAAAACATTATTAACTTGTGTTATTCAAGCTAATCTACAGATAACAAGTTAAGGGGGAACGAGAGAACAAATTGAGGGGGAACTCATGAAATCAGAAGAAGATGATAGAGATCGATGAGGTCACGATTTAGACCGGGTCGAGATCGGGATGAGTAAGATGAGTTCCTGAGTTTATCGATGAGTCAGGCAAAAATCAAATGTGAAGAAAAGCTAAAGCCAAGAAATCGTAAGAAGGTTGCAGATCGAAGATGAGAAAAAGAGATCGATCAAGATCGACGTGATCGAGATCGATATGAAGATGAAAGCAGATGAGACGACGAGATCGACGTGATCGAGATCGAGCATGATAACCTCGATATGCTAACCTCGATGGAGATGACCTCGATGCTATCCCCGAGATGATCCTCGAAGAAGTGTTGATCCGATCAATGAGCAGATCGATCGAACAAGAAGAAAAATCGATAAATTCAATCAATATGACTCGAGGGTCGTAATGTTCAACTCGTAAGAGCCGAAATCAAGAAGCCCGAGTGTCAAGATACCCGACGATAAGGTCCGGCCAAGAAAAGTCTCATTGAATCAAGAAACCAAGGCTCGATAACATGAAGGCTCGAGATAGATTAGATAACCCGGGGTTCGGGATAGCTCGATAAACCAAGGCTCGACAAATTTCAGATAACTCAAGGCTCGATAACTCGATAACTCAAGGCTCGGGATAGAACTCAAGATCCCGAGACTAAGAAGAAATCAAGAATATAAATTGCGATTCAAATGACGTGGACCAATGAGAGGAAGACGACAAGCCCGAAAAAGCTACAAAAAGCTACAGAGTAGTATGGATTTGAATGTGATTCTCTCCAACGGTAACATTCAAATCCACACTATAAATACAAGTTCTTCCTTCATTATCAAGTGTGGATGCGTGAGGAAGTGTGTGAAAAACACCATTGAAGCTACAGAGCCAAATCATCTAGCATCTCCACCATAGAACACAGAGCGAGAAATACACGCATATATTCAAGAGTGTTCTACTCTAGATCTAAGCACAAATGTAATATCCTAAGCTTAGAGAGATTTTCCCATCCTTAGCTTTGAGGCTAAACAAATGTAAGGGAAAATCTCAACCTAGTTGGAAACCAAACAAATCTTTACCCAAACCCAAAAGTTAGGTTAAGTTTGTATTATCAAGAAGATTTCGCACTAGGATTCTAGTTTCGATTTCGTTCGGGGTGAGTGTGAACTCGGTAAACATCTGTTGGGTGTTGGACTAACACATAAAACTAAGTCCAGTTGGTTAAGTTGGTGCCCCTGTGTTAAGGGAAGAGTGGATGTAGGACGGGTTTTGTCCGAACCACTATAAAATCTTGTGCGTTCTTTACTGCTTTATTTTCTTACTTGTCATATGCATTTGATTATAAGCAAAACAACACACATGTTCTTAAAAGCAAAAAAAAATTGTAATCACCATTCCCTCACCCCTGTTTCATATGCATCACATGACATGTTTACTTCCGCACACGCAAAATGGGTTTTCTACCACACCAAATTCGGGACCATCAATTGGTATCAGAGCTGGAGCTCAAAAGATCACCTTTTCAATGTGATCGCCTGAGTTGATCTATTTTTAAAACCCATCTCTGAACTGATACCAACAATTGGTATCAGAGCGGGTAGTTCAAACGGTCACTGTTTTTCAATGTGAACATCTGAACTGATACCAACAATTGGTATCAGAGCGGGAGTTCAAAAGTTCACTATTTTTCAAAGTGACCACCTGAACTGATCTATTTTAAAACAAAAACCCGATCTCTGTAAATGCATATATTTTTAATGTTTTGGCGTCATTATCAAAAAGGGGGAAATTGTTGGGATATTTTAGTTTTGATGAATTATGCCAAAATATTATTAACTTGTGTTATTCAACCTAATCTACAGATAACAAGTTAAGGGGGAACGAGAGAACAAATTGAGGGGGAACTAACGAAATCAGAAGATGATGATCAAGATCGATTTAGGTTACAGATTTAGACCGACGAGATCGAATGAGTAAGATGAGTTCCAGAGTTTACTAATGAGTTATGCAAAAATCGATGAAGAAAAGCTAAAGCCAAAGAAATCGTAAGAGAAGGTTGCGATCGTAAGATGAAGAAAAGAGATCGATCAAGATCGACGTGATCGAGATCGATATGAAGATGAAAGATGAGACCGACGAGATCGACGTGATCGAGATCGATATGATAACCCGATATGTTAACCGATGGAGATGACCATGCTATCCCCGAGATGATCCTCGAAGAAGGTTGATCCGATCACCGAAATGATCGATCGTGCAAGAAGAAATCGATAGCTCGAAATAATATGACCGAGGGTCGAATGTCTCGAACTCGTAAGAGCCGAACTCAAGAAGCTTGAGTGTCAAGATAACCGATCGTATAAGGTCCGGCCAAGAAAAGTCTGAATCAAGAAACTTTGAAGGCTTAGATAACCCGGCGGCTCAGATAGCTCGATAACTCAAGGTTCAGATAGCTCGATAAACCGGAGGCTCGGACAAATTCCATAACTCAAGGCTCGGATAAGCTCGGATAACTCAAGGCTCGATAGAATCAAGATCCCGAGACTCGTAAGAAATCAAGAATATAGCCAATTAGATTCAAATTTCGACGTGGACCAATGAGAGGAAGACGACAAGCCTGAAAAAGCTGCAAAAAGCTACAGAGTAGTATGGATTTGAATGTGATTCTCTCCAACGGTAATATTCAAATCAACACTATAAATACAAGTTCTTCCTTCATTATCAAGTGTGGATGCGTGAGGAAGTGTGTGAAAAACACCATTGAAGCTACAGAGCCAAATCATCTAGCATCTCCACCATAGAACACAGAGTGAGAAATACATGCATATATTCAAGAGTGTTCTACCCTAAAGCTAAGCACAAATGTAATATCCTAAGCTTAGAGAGATTTTCCCATCCTTAGCTTTGAGGCTAAACAAATGTAAGGGAAAATCTCAACCTAGTTGGAAACCAAACAAATCTTTACCCAAACCCAAAAGTTAGGTTAAGTTTGTATTACCGCAAGATTTCAGACTAGGGATTCTAGTTTCTGATTTCTGGTTCGGTTGTTGTGAACTCGGTAAACATCTGTTGGGTTTGGACTAACACATAAAACTAAGTCCAGTTGGTTAAGTTGGTGCCCCTGTGTTAAGGGAAGAGTGGATGTAGGACAGGTTTCGTCCGAACCATTATAAAATCTTGTGTGTTCTTTACTGCTTTATGTTCTTACTTGTCATATGCATTTGATTATAAGCAAAACAACACACATGTTCTTAAAAGCAAAAAAAATTTGTAATCACCATTCCTTCACCCCTGTTTCATATGCGTCACATGACATGTTTGCTTCCGCACGCGCAAAATGGGTTTTCTACCACACCAAATTCGGGACCATCAATCCCTTCATCCGACAGGTAGTTCAAAAATTCATCGCTGAGGTATTCGCCTCCACGATCAGATCGTAGAAACTTGATACTCTTTTCCTTATGATTCTCTGCTTGAGTATCAAAAGTCTCAGATTTATGCTTCATTAGGAAAATGTACCCATAGCGTGAGTAATCATCGATAAACGTAACGAAATACTCGTAGCCACCTCTAGCTTTGATTTGCATTGGACCACACACATCGGTGTGAACGATTTCCAACACTTCTTTAGCTCTAAGCCCCTTGGCTCCAAATGCCCTCTTGGTCATCTTACCCTCCAAGCATGATTCACAAGTTGGAAATGGTTCAATCAGGAGGGACTCCAATGAACCATTGTTGGTCCCGGTGCAAACGAGTCTTACACGTGTATGGGGGGGAATACACGTGTTCAGTGTTTTTAAAACTTTTTTTCTATCGAGGTCACCTTGGGTCGATAATCCTCAAGATTAGGTTCGAGAAGCACGATCGGTCTCGAGTCAAAGTTCATCGAGACAAAGGATCCCGGAAATGCTTTCGATACCTCGATAATCCCAACCGAGTCCTCGAGTGTCGAAAATTTCGAAGTTGCTTGGATCGATAACTAACTTAATGAATCCTCGGAAGAGAGTTCGGTTTGGTAACTATCTGTTCTAGCTACTCGATCCGTCGTAATGGTTGGCCCTTTAGTTTATACTGCGTTTTAAGCTTTGTTGAAAACATTCCTTTATGAAATAGTGATTAAGCCGTGATTCAGCTTATGCAACTTCAAAAATGATTGATTCCAACCAATATCGAAAAAAGTATGCTTTCAAAATCAAGTCAATGAAACGATTAAGACACAGATAAGGAAAGCAATAAACAACACATCAATTATAGTGGTTCGAGACTCAAGCTCCTACGCCCACTCTCTCTCGATCCTCGAGAAATTCACTAATCACTTATGAGCTTTCTGACTACCTCGCGTAGTTTACTTACTCAACTCGACCACGAGTTTTCTCGACTACTCCACGAAGTTTACTTACTCAACCCGACCTTGAGCTTTACGACTACCTCCGTAGTTTACTTACTCAAACACAAACAAGCTTTCAGACTACCCCTGTAGCTTACTAACTTCTCCTCTAGAGTTTTCTGACTACTCCGCGTAGTTTACTAACTCTTTACAACTCTTCTCACCAACAAACACACTCCAACTACCTTATCATGGGTTTGGGGTTTCTCGGTAGGGTTAGGATATCTCGACTAAGCTTTGGATAATTCTTATCAAGCTAGGCTTAGTATAGTGAGCTCTCTTCAATATAGAAGCACTTGGGAAATTCTAAGTTTTTCGAGTGCTTTAACTTTTGCAAGAATAAGTTTGAGCTCTTGAGTTGAGTATAAATTTCCCGTAACCTTACAATGTAGAGGGTCACCAGTATTTATAGGCATACACCAAGGTCACTCTTGAAAACTATCCGTTGGAGAGATAGCTTCGTGAGTTTCCTCTTAAGGTGTGTGAGGAACGGCTATATTTAGGGTTTGAAACTCCCTAACACATTTTTAGGCAATAGCTTTTCATGTAGCCGGTCTTCACGTTTTGCAGTCTGGAACTTTTGTACATCTGACATCTTTTAAAATGACTGGCACATCGCTGCGATTAAGATGGTATGTTGTCGTCTTCCTCTTTTTGACTTTTGTCTCCAGTTAAAGGTAGACACCTTCAACGGCTCTTTTGGTTACAAACTCTGAGTTTGATATAACCTTATCAACACTTCTGACTTAGTTCCTTTTGTCTGCATTTGAATGTCTTGGCAGATATCTATTTTCAAAAGAATCGCAATCTTTTCAGTATTGCATCCTTCAGATAGATATATTCAGTGCCTCGGAACATTCAGGTTCATACCGAAAGCATTCAAGATTTCTTCGAGTCTTCGATTATCTTGGCTTCAAGATTCTTGATCTTCAATCTTGGGCTTTCTTGCCTCTTGCGCCTTCGTGAGTCTTGAGTCTTCGTGGTCTTCGAGTCTTCTGAGTCTTCGAGACATACCGACCTTCATCACCGATCTTCATTCTAGGTTTCATCCTCGGTCTTGATATCGAAGTTTCAAAGATCTCGGAGTCTTCGAAGTTTCAGATTTCATCATATCAAACTTCGCTTTTCTTCAAACATACTGAGTTCTTCAGAGTCTTCAGAACCTATCCTGATCTATATCTGCTGATTATACATTTTGCAGATAACATCCTGAATACTCTAAAACTGAATCCTGACTCAACTATCAAGATCATTCTGAACATGTCATACTCAGGGGTTTTAGGATCTTAATCAAAATCATATATTAAATTCATCTCCCAACAATTTCCCCCTTTTGATGATGCCAAAACCTATCTTGTTACAAACATATAACCTATACTCAGGTTTCAGTTTATCCTATTACAAGATTGGTTGTCTCCCAACAATTTAAATCATTCAGCAATTTCTTCAGTAATGAATCTCTTTAAGTAGTTCATTACCAAATACTTAAACAATTTCCTCCATATAAACATACAATCAGTTCAGAGACATTCATTCAGCATATCAAAATAAAAGACATGTAAATAAGATAATGAGATATTATCTTTGGAGCATAATGATAAATCTTCATTGATGATTGGCTTGAGTTACAGATTACAATGAGTTTATCAACAAAATCAAAAAGACAAAAAATTAAAGATTACAGAATCTTCTGAGTCTTCGCCTTCGCCTTCTTGATTTGACTCTTTCATCTTCGCTTCTTCTTTGCTTCATTCTCAACTTCATCAGCGGGCACCTGTAGGTCGAACATTCTGAAAAAATATCTTCTTCAACTCATTTCTCTCCTTGATAATATCCTGATCAAGCTTCTGTGAAAACCCAATCGACCAAAGATATCTTGAGCAATTTCTTGAGTAATGGCCTTCTCATTCACCAAGCCATTACCAAGTCTCGGAGGAGGATAGGAATATGGACCAGGGGCTACTATCTGTACCTCTCCTTCATCCGCAAGGTTAATCCAGCTCTGTAGATACTTTGGATAGAAGGTTAGGAGATATTCAATGAATGCTTCATTCTGATCTGAGCTTTCCCCTCTCCATTCCCCTCGAGAACATCATAATTGAACCGTATGTTCTCTTGACCTCTTCCCACATATCGTTGAGTTTGATAGGCATCCATTTATCAACGTGGGGCCACTTTAGTGCTTTTGATGTCCCTTTCCTCTTGCTCGCAAACTTCCTGAATTCACTCCTTCGCTTCTGCTCTTCGTCTATCTTCTTTCTGATCACAGACGCTCCTGAGACCGAAGCAGCAGCTTTCTTAGCTTGTTCTATTTGGAGTGTCTTCAGAGCATCTCTCGTGTTGAAGACTTTCTTCTGAGGTTGAGACTCAGATTCTTCCGTTTCTTCATCATCCAGAATCAGCTTTCTCTGGATTGGCTTAGAAGCCTTTGCACGCTTGCTTTCAGGTTGAACACCGCCCAAGGCTTTCCTCTTCATAGGCAATTCAGCAGCAGCCTGGCTTGTTCCAACCTTTGCTCTAGCACTCAGTTTCTCTCTTGCAACATCAAGCATGGTTTGCTCAGAAACTCGAGTGTAGATAGGCTTTTTCCACCGAAATAACTTCAACTTCTCAAGAAATTTCCGACTTCTCTTAAGGCTTTGGCTAGATTATACATTTCAAAGATCTTTCGAGCCTTCTTCTCCAAAGCACGTGCCATGAACTTCCCGAGGTCTTCACCTTCCTTTTCCCCTTCGCAACCGTAATTTGGAAGAAGTTTGAGAGTTTTTGGTCCATGTGATATTTCTCTTTGCTCAAACAAATAACCTCTCCTCGCTATCTCGATCTTGTTCGCCTTCCAAATTCTCCTTAGATGGTTCTTGGCCACGCAAAATTCTTCGATAAATGGGCAACCGCCGCGAGAGTGCTTCCTTGAACATCTCTGTCATCTTGGTCATGAGCATTGAGCTCATTTCCTCAACAACAGATTTTATCATCACTTCATTCCTCTCTGCCAATTTCACCTCTAGAAATGCAGTTAACTCCTGGTGCTTCGTTTTCATTTCAAAGATCGAGCTCACCTTTGACTCCCTCCAAATTTTCATTCAAATTTTATCTTCCATGGAGGTCATCCGTGGAGGTCGAGTGTTTTGGATTAGCACCAGCTCTGAAGAGTGACTAAGACCTTCCATCTTCTGAGCTTGATTGACCAATGTTTCTTCTATCTGAGCAATTTTGATCATCATAGGCTCAACCTTATCAAGTTTTTCCACCAAGGGAGTGAGATCAATCTCAGGAACCTTCTGCACCTTCTCAAGGTTTTTGATCATTCTCGAGCTTGACTTCGTCCCCGAGCTCCAGTCTCCAACTGAGCCTCAGTCTGTATATCAGACAATTCAGCATTAAAGATAGAACTTTCAGTAACTTTGGCATAATTGTTAATAGTGCCAAAAGGTACCTGAAGAGTGCTAGCTTGAGTCTGAGGTTGACCAATTTCAGGTTGATCAGCAACAGAAGTTTCCTTCTCCATCTGAGACTAATCCTCAGCATCTCCCTGTTGGTCCCCATCTCCATCTTGAGATTTGTCTCCGCTGCTCGGGGCACCAACTTCAGTAGCTTTTCTCTCAGCTAACTTCCTCTAAACCAGCTCATCAAAATCGGAGTTTTTCATCCTGAGCTTTGTCCTTCTGAACCCTAAGAAGTCGGTCAAAAAGGTTGTCTCCTCATTACACCAGTCTTCCCCTCTGAAAGCAACAATATCAAGCATCTCGGGAAGAGTCTGATTGAGAATGAACACAGTTGTCCTTAATCTGAAGAAAACATCTTGCAGATCAGGGTATGAGCTGAGCTTCGAGGTAGCGGTCAAGAATGAACCGCTCCCCTTGTTCCTCCACTCGCCTTCTTGACCTCTTCCTTCTTCCATCTCGGGCTCTACTTCGTTCAAAAGAAGCTTGGCGAGGATCAAAAGTAGATCACCAGAGCTCATCAAGAATATTCTCGCCCCGAGTCTCGGCAGACCTCTCAAGGTTGTGCGATCAGTCCTCGGTTGCATCCGAGTGGGTTCTCGAGGCTGGAATGCGTATCCTCGATTGACTCTGAGTTGGCTCTTCTTCACGTCTGGAGCCGACACTTTTTTCAAGAGAATCTCTCGAGGCTTGAGTTCCTTTGAAAATTTCCCCGAGAAATTTGTCTCGAACTTAGAGATGTCTCAAGCACCTCGAGAAGACTCCGCTCCTCGATCCGGGTTGTGCCTTGGAGATAACCCGAGCCAAAACTTGCAATGGCGAACTCGAGAGCGGTTTGGCCCCTCGTGTTGAATCTCCTCGTAATCATCGCCATCTTCATCGGTGAGAACCACCAATCTTCTGCGCTTTGGGGCAAGGTTCTTCTACTTCATTATTTTTGCACCTTGCTCCATCTTTGCCTCCAACAAAACCTTCCCCCTGGTTTGTTGAGTCTCTTTTCGGCCAGAATGGTGATTCTACCTTCTTTTCTTCCCCCGATGGCTCGGCTTTTTGCAAAGAATGGGCTTAAAGAGAATTTTTGGACTTAGGGAATGAGGTCGAATTGGAAGATATCCTCCTCCTCTTCGCACATCTCCAAAATATAAGCAATTTTGGTGGCATGGTGGATCTTGCCTTTTATTGAGATCGCTCCGTCAACCTACTTCAAAACTTTGGTCTGCTCACTCACCGTCTGAATCAAAAATTTCAGCCAGTTGAAGTCGGTGGTGGGTGAGGCCTCTATCGCCGCCATCAATCTGAGCTTCGGGGTACTGATCTGCTCAAAACTCCCCGCAAGACTCATGATGCTCTTGCTCACAATATCCATCAACACACGATATTGTGGCTTTTAAGGCCTCTTATGCAATGTCGCCTCAAATTTAACAGATTCTCGGCAATCCTATCTAAGTACTCCTGCTCTCTACCCGACATACACATCGCAGGATCCTCTCCTCTATCACAAAGCTCAAAAACACCATTCAGATTTTTCGGAACTATATACAAATCCCTCTCAAAATCGATGTATTTGGACGACTGCTCTAAATGTGATACAGTAATCTTAGAATGCATACAGTCTTCTTCATCTATCTTCAAGTTATAGATGAATTCGATTACCTCTTTCACAAACTCCTGGTCTGGTCGGCTTGCGACTAGATGGGTGAGTTTAGCCAGTCGAATCATATGCAGAGCCTCCTCTTCTGGCTTTGAGTTGGTTGTGCTTTCGAGTGAGACAACGAACTCGTACCACGGCTTGTTGGTTTCGGCTAATCTCTCGAACAAGGTTGGGGCCATTTTAGAGATTGATTGAAGAAATGAAGATTTTAGGGTTTGGGAATTTCTGGGCAAAGAGGATTTATTTGCAGAGGATTTGGGAACGAAGAGTTTGATAAAATTTTGGCTTGAATAGCTTATTGGGGTATTAATAGCTTCGAGATCGTGGGGAATCGTGTTGGTTAGGTGAAAAACAACGGTTGAGATTAATCTCCGATTAATCGGGTATACGAACCCATTTATCTCCAAAAAGTAAGCCAAAAACATCCTCATTGGTCATTAATGTAGCAGAGCATTAAATGACTGTTGACCTTCTTCGGAATTTAAAATGATCCCGCCCAAAAACATTCCTCGGGTGTTTTGTATTTATTGCGAATGATTACTGAGCTTCACTTAAGCAATAAATGAGTCGCATGAGTCATTACTTCTTCAGACTAATTTTCCCTCTATCAGTCTTACTGGTAATTGACCTTGATAAAATGTCAAGATAATATCGAAGTAATCTTGAATTGGTTCAAGATACTTCGAAAGCTTGACCTTCAAGAAATCGAGTTTCTCGAGACTCCGATTCAAGATTTCCATTTTATCCCGAAGTTTCAAGAGAATTTCGAGAAAACTTCATACATCCGAAAAATCTTCAATTTTTTCAGATTTTACTCTATACACTGGTTCTAACATCCCTAATTCAACCGAAAGTTCCCGAAATCTTGATTCAAAAAGGTTTAGTCAAGATATCGCCTCTCTACTTATCAAGATGAATTTTCTCCATCCTTATGTCCTTCTTTCTCGACATGATCTCTAATGAAGTGATGTCCGATATCCACATGCTTGCATCCGTGTGCAATAACGGATTTTGTGAAATAGCAATGGCACTATTATTGTCACAAAATATTGGTACTTCATTGGCTACAACTTTATAATCCCTTAATTGTTGTCCGAGCCAAAGAATCGAAAGCACAACAGCCTTCCTCAGAGCCATGTATTCAACTTCAAAGAATCCGGTTTTACCGAGGTCCTGCTTTTTGAAAACCAAGATATCACCTTACTTCCTAGAAATTGACAAGTTCCCCGGAGTGGACTTCCCCGTCAATTTCGCAACCTCCATAATCAAAGATCCGAGTAACCAAGCAATTCAAGGTTATCATCACCGATACCATAATCCTCTATTCACAGCCCTTAAGATACTTCAAGATCTTTTAGGCAAATTCCATGTGACTAAATTTTAGATTAGCTTGGTATCTTGCACATATCCCAACAACAAATGTTATATCCGCCTACTTGTCGTGAGATAGAGCAATGATCCAATGATTCCTCTATAATCAAGATGACTCACCGACGGCCTTCGTAATCAGATCCATCTTGTAGTTAGTATTCATGGGAATCCTAATCGCATTGCAATCAGACACCATACTTGCAATCGATCTCTCGTGTACTTTGCACCGTTGATGAATATTCCTTCCTTTGATTGTTTCACTAGAAGACCTAGAAAGAAATTTATCTCTCCCATCATTGACATCTCAAACTTGCCTTTCATCGGTGTTGAAAACTTTTCACACAAATGATGGTTTGAGATCCAAAAATGATGTCATCAACATATATCCGAACTAGTAAGATATCTTCCCCATCCTCTATCCCCGAACAGAGTTCTATCAACGCCTTTGACAAAACCATGGTCAAGAAGAAACTAAGAAAGAGTATCATACCATGCTCCGGGTGCTTGTTTGAGACCATACAAAGCTTTTTCGAGCCCAGAACTTGGTCATTTTGTAGGTCCCGAATCAAGTTATGTGAGGCGCGTAGTCTAGAGGGAGGTGAATAGATCAAAAAAAACTTTTCGAATCGGTGTCTTGAGCAGATAGCCCCATCGAGGGCGAGTGAATCAGTTCGGTCCGATAACCAACTTCTATCGAACGCCGTATATGTGATCACCGTAACTATCGATTAATCGATGTGCGGGCTTAAGTTTTACCCGTGAAAACCAACAGATAAATCCAGATTCCAAGTTTTATCTTTTTAATCGATGACGTAAATCGGGAGTCCCGACGATCGTATGCTTGGTGCTAACGATCTTAACTTAGAATATGTATCGCTTTAAGATTGTGCGGCGAGAGCAGCTTAATCAAAGCAAGAAAGGCACACAAGATTTATAGTGGTTCTGACAAAACCAGCCCCACGCCCACTCTTCCCTTTCACAAGGGCACCAACTTAACCGACTTAACCGATCGATTCTAGATTAGTGTGTTAGTCCAACACAAAGACACCAACAGATGTTTTAAGAGTTCTCACTAACCGATCCCGAAATCGATTAGAAACCCTAGATCGAATCTTCCCTAAACAACTTATCCTAACTTGGGGGTTTGGGTAAGATTGTTGAGGTTCCAACTATGAAATCTTTTCTTTGCATATAAGCATTTTCGATAGCTAGATGAAAAGATTTCTTGCTAAGAACTTATGGGATGAACACAATATAAAAAGAAGCTTGTTGTTGTGTTCTTCGTATGAAATCGACTATAGTTTGAGCTTCTTGATTATGTTGTTTGTCCAAGCATTTCCGTGTTTCACTCAAGTGTGATCCCATATTTATAGACCTTGAGATCAAAGAGCCGCGTTGGAGAGCAATTTGAATCTCAAAGCTATTTTTAGGTAGAGTTGCAGTTTGATGTGGCGTGGCTTCAGAACGGCATGGGAAAGCGAAAGATTATAGCCGCTTTGAGAGAGCAACATCGAATCCCGAAGATGTCGACTCTGTTCATACGTGTTTCTTCCTTATCGATAAAAGCCTTGCTTTGCAAAGGTTGTTCCTCCAACTAAGGTTTGTATTCATCTTGTTCGGATCGCAGGCGTATGATAAGATAAAACATCGATTTCATCTTACGAAATTGATCCGATCACCGAATCGATCCCCAATTGGATGAAGTCTTCGCTGACTGACTTAGCTTCAATGGCCGACTCCGTGATATGTAGGTCTTCCGGTCTTATCTTCTCGAAGTCATCCGATCTTCTAGTATAGAGGTTTGAGCTTCATGACTTCATTGAAAGTTATCCGACAAGATCGATTCGACCGATCTTTAGCTCTGGTTTAGCTGCTCGCTGGCCGAATATCGCAAATCTTCCCGATTCTTCAGATTCGACTTTACATATTGAGTTCCCCCTCAATATGTGACCTATCTATTACATCGGTTTTCTATACAATCATTATCAACCGGTCTCCTATAGCAAGAATGTAAACATCACTACCTAACTTGTCCGACCGTCCTATTACATGTGATTTTTGGAACTTTCATCAAAACTATAAATTTCCCAACAATTTCCCCCTGATGAAACCAAAACACTTGAGAAACCAAACAATTGATAAGTATAGAACGCTTAAAGAGCAAGTAATCGAAGACAAAGAGATTTTGTCTTGGGATCGTAAAATAAACTTTTCATTAGATATGATGATTACATGTTACATCGAAAAGTTTTGAATTTAAAAGTCTTTGATCCCCTAGACGCCTTCCGAATCTTCACCCTTGGGCTTGTATCCTTCCCGCATTTCTCTTTTGGTCTTGTGGAATGTTGAAAATCGATAGAGTTTCCATTTGACATCGCTTATGCACTTGATCGCTTATCCGTGATTTGCTCAAGATGTCAAAGTAGAATCTCTCAAATGCCAACATTAAATGAGCCATCCGCCTTCTTTGAGTATATTAATGATCATACTCTTGGCGAGATATCTTACATTTATAAGCAGCCTCATTTTCCGTGATATCGTGAAAGTCCGATATTTATTCTCAGAAATCAGCTGAGGAACTCATCATCCGTGATTCTTCTTTGGGAACAAGATCAAGGACAAAAAGGCATCAAGAAGCCATTCACTTGATCTTATTCCATTCCTCAAACCTCTTAGCGTGTGCGGATTTTTTGGTATAATCTGGCCGACTCTTTAACAAATCGAGGTTACGTGCAGATTTTCCGCTTAATCCTTTTCTTAGCCCTTGATTTGAACTTCGCTTCCAACCCTTCGCTTGTGCCGTTTTTTATCCTTCTTTCTTCTTCAATCATCCTCTTTGGACAATTTCTGACTAGCTCCTTATCACCAGATCCGATTAGTGCGGCTTCGGTGACTTTCTGGTCCGAGTAATCGGGTCCAGATTTTGATGTCCCAAAGACCAAGCAACCCTTTCTTGCAATTGAGCTTTGTCCATGGGCCTTGTTTTCGATGTGTCGGTTGGTTTCTCGAGATCCTTCCCCTTTTTTGGTTTGATCAAAAAAGCGCGATTGAGGTGGGAAGTCGAGACCCAAAGTTGACCGACAATGCGATTTAGATCATTAGCAGATAAACCTCAAGATTGAGTCACGATTTTGAACAGTTTGTAATCAGTTTTTTTCTTGGCGCTTTCCATTGTAGCAGAAGAGTGTCCAAATCATTTTGTCAAATTTCTCTTCTCGATAACTCGAGCCTTTTCTCGAAGTGAAATACGAAAAGAAGATTGATTTTGATCCACTTTCTTTCAAATTTTGTCATCAACTCGATTTTGTAAGCTCAAACAGATATGGTGGTCATAGATTGGGAGAACCGATCTCCATTGCTTCGATTTGTTTGAGACCGATTGTCTCGATCTCGATCGTTATCACTCCCTCAATCTCTTCTTTCGAGATCTTTGAGACAAGATCCGATCTCCCCGGGTTGATCAAGGTGATTTGAGATGTGGAATTGGATCCATCACTTGATCGAGTTCAATTGTTTTTGTGCCTCCGGTGGTTGGTCGTGAACTGCAAAGACCAGCCCACTTTCATCGGCACTCCCGCATTCACCATTTCAGTGTTTTGGAGCTTCTTGAGCTCGGCTTCTCTTCTTCCCAATTCCAACTTCTGTGGATCGAAGCTTTCGATTTATCGATATGAGCTCACCAGTGATCCCACTTTGGCGAGACTTCCTCATATCGGTCAAAATCTGCGAACTCATCCGCACTACCCATCTCATTCAACAAGTAAGATAAGATCGAGAAGTTTTTAATCCGAGATCTCTCGGTGAGATCTCCATGACTTCTTCTCTTATAGCGGGATGGGCGACGCCGGTTGGATACATCTCATCAATCTCTCGTTCAATTCTTGAGTCGACCATTTTTCGGTGATGGTCTTTGTTGATCTGGATCTGAGAATGATCTGTCCCTGCATTCTTGGATGAGATGTGGAAGCTTCGCTTGTGCTTGAGTCGGCGGAAGTTGTCTCGATTGGTTCGACTGCGATGGTTCTACTTTGTAGTGGCGATTGTATCTGGTTCAGTTCATTCAGTGAATCTAACTAACGTAGAGACATGCTCGGCAGACCTTTAGTCCGAGGTGAATCGGCTTGAGGTTGAGGAGAAGTAGATTTATCGCCTTGTGCTTCTACTCGATCGTTCCGGCGAGCCCTCAAAGTTGAGAAGCTTGCTGTCGATTACGGTTCTTTCTTTAGCAAATGCATCGTTTACAGGCGCTTTTTCCTCTTCCGACTCATCTTCTAAAGGAGTCGGGGTAGGTTGCTTTGCTTTCTTTGGCCTCTTCTCCCGGCCTTCACCGCTTCGTTTTTTTTACGTGGAGCAACCGGGGTGGATGAAAGGCTTCTTTGCTCTTTCCTTTCTTGATTTTGTTGGAGTGGGCTCCTTGTCATCGTCCGGTGGCCCTTATATACCGGGTTGATTGAGAGAAGGCATTGTGAGACTTCAAATCCATTCTCGATTCCATTCCGCGCTTGGCGGGTTTGTCTTTCAATATAACCGCAACCTTGTTGAGATTCTTGACTCTTTTTTCGTGAAGACACACCGGATTCATTAATTCCAAATTTTTGTTCTTGGAGCAAGATGGCTTTTGGAAGAAGTTGCCAATTGATGTTCTGAGCCCCATCAATTTTCTTTTTGCCATGCTTTGCACATTTTGACCGATGTGAAACAGCATCCGCAAATGAGATTCCCATGATCGTTCTTGATAAATGTCAAACAAAGATCTGTACTTTCTTTTTGAGCATTGGCTTTGATGAATCCGGGCCGTTCGATGTTTGTTCCCTCTCTTAAGAGCTCCTCTCGATTTCATCCTCATTCTCCCGTAGTGGTGAGATTCGGGCCAGTAGTCAATGACGAAGTGATGTCTCGCATTTGTCACCGATTTCATCTCCGTTATTTGTCGACATCCCGATTTAGTTCTCCACGTTTTTTCTTCAGATCCACACCTTCAAATTCCGCAAGAATTGTTGCTTTATATCGTTGCATCACCGATTGCAATGAAAGCAGAGCAATATGTTTCAGCCCCACCTTTCTTCGCATTTGTTCCACCTCCACGGATTCGTAATCCTCGGTGGTTCCAAACTCGACGAACTTATCCTCAAAGATCTTCGCTGCGGGCCCGCATAATTGCACATGATCTTTCCAAGTCCATGAGTGGCCATCTACAAAGAGATAGACTCATTAAATTTGTGCATAATCAATATCAATATCATTCCGGGAAAACAAAAGGCACGAAGCATAAATTCAAAAAACAACTTTTGAAAACAATGTTTTTAACGAAAGAAAGATTCATCATTAAGCTTAAAAGAAAATATTACCAGATTCAAATTTTCGAGAGAAGATTTTTGAAACGAGAGTAAAATTTGAAGTTTTTCAATGAGAGTAATGCAAGTTTGTCAAGCGTAAAAAACTCGTAAGGTTTGATGAATCTTATATATGAGGCGGAGGGTACAATAAGACAAGATTTTGAAGATCAATCGCTTTTGAAAAGATTGTACGCCCAGATTTAGAAGGTTTTGATCGTAGGGTTGGGAAAAACGACGCATACAAAAAACTTTGGATTTAAAAGCACGATCAAGTAGCGCTTAATACATGTACCCCACGTCCGCATTAAAATGATTTGCAGTACACGCCACAAGGATAAAATGCAAGAAGGCAAATAAAATCGAGATACGATCCGATAAATAAATTAAGAACAAGAGAAGAGATCGTATCCGGGTTGGATCGATGTTGTTATCGATCAATATTACTTTCACAATGTTGATTCCACTTGTTGATCTTAATCATTCCGCCTAAACCTTAAGAAATTTCCCAACCCATCCTTTTAACCCATCTTCTCGAACAGATCCCCGATTTGTTGAAACTTCAGCTTAGCCGATCTTTCCTTGAGTACGCCCGATTTCCCTTTTGATCCTCCTTGATCACTTGAAGTTCCCCCTTCAACCGA
This sequence comes from Stenogyne calaminthoides, assembly GCA_037126765.1. Classification (NCBI taxonomy): domain Eukaryota; kingdom Viridiplantae; phylum Streptophyta; class Magnoliopsida; order Lamiales; family Lamiaceae; genus Stenogyne; species Stenogyne calaminthoides. The sequence continues at coordinate 20,807,423 of JBBCBC010000002.1, forward strand.
TATTTTTCCTATTATAGACGATATATCCGATTTATTGGAGTTTCAAGCTCAAAGATCTCTCATCCGATCATGCTTGTAAATAATCGATTTTGGTTGACCTCATCCGATTCTTTTTTTCGATTAAGCCAATTTGGATAAGTGTTACCGCCAAAACTTAGTCTAGAGTAGTAGCTTCTATTCCCTAAGTAGGCGTGATTGACATGCGAAATATCGTCCTCAATCTCTCGATATGTCAATCAACCGTAAATTTATCCAATTATCGATCAAGCGTGATTTCTACATCACGTCCTTTTTGATGCAAATTTCTGATAGGCTTCTTGAAATGAGAATTGCATTTGCATCCTTGCTTGGCCTCTATAAATTGGACCAATGTTTTACACAACATCACCCATTCACCATACTTATCTTCTTTGTAAGAATCATGTATCTTGGTGAACCCTTGTTTCCGTGAGAGACTTCCAAAAACACTTTTACACCCTTTTATATGGTTTCATCTTCTCAAATCAACCCTTTGCATCCCTTATTTATTGTGTTTTTCTTCATCATCTTTCGATTTCACATACGATTGTTTTAAAAGCTTCTTCCACTGTGGCGGCGGATCTCATAAGGTAACCGAGAAGACACTTCTCCTAACCGTATGCACCTTTGTGTGTCTATCTGATGACGAACCGTAACCATCGACTTTAGTTTGGTTTAAAATATGCAAAGACATGTGCCCATGAGATCCGATGACCAACTCTTTGGCACACGTGTCTCCATTCGACAAATACCGAGAGCCCTACTACTCCTCCTTTTTTGGGCTCCCCGCTTAGTAATCCCACAATGCCGCCTCTCCTCACTTGGAGAGTCCATCGGTTCGCGCATGGGATTACCTTGAAGCCTCTCACCTCGTTAAGGGGGGAAAAAAGAGGCGTCGATTTCATAAAATCTCTCTTCCCCCTCATTAACACTTAACTAATGAGTTCGGGTTTGGGTTTGGATGCAGTTAAGGTCCTAGGTTTAGGATTTTGGTTAACATTTATGTCTTGACCTCCTCTTCTTGTACTTGTAACTCGTAATGTAACCTCACCTTCGGTTTTTATCAATGAAAAGTTCTATTATTTCATTTTGTTGTGTAAATTCACGCTTCTTATGCGATTGATAGCTTCTTAATCTCGAATCTTGCTTGTTGAATATCGGCTAAAATCGAATCACAAAGAAATACTATAACCAAATTTGATTTAATCGGATAATCCTTTAAATCGAGCATTTACCTTAACCGATAAACCTGAATCGATCAGCCTTTTAAATCGATAGACTTTTAAACCGATAAACTAAAATCCGACCGCCCTTTCGATCCGGTAGCGTGTATGTCCGATCGATTTTTGCTTATCGCCTCTTTGAGATCGCTTAAGATACCAAACTCAATCGATTTCTCTCGATCCGTTAGTCTCTTAACCAAATAGTTCTCGAGAGCATTCCATCAAACATTTTCGGTGACATTTCTCCAAGATCTAGAAGTCCTAGCTCATTGCATAAATCTCGAATCGATCTCATTTAGTGGCTTGGTTAGAATATCGTTCTTTCGATATCAAGATGAATCTTTTTCCATTATGATATTCTTCTTTTTCAACGTGATCTCTTATGAAGTGGTGTCCTCGACATCTACATGCTTGCATCTTGTATGTAGAACCGGATTCTCGAGTGATTGCAATAAAGACTATTATGTCACACAATATAGGTACGTTCTTACCACAATGTTGTAATCCCTCACCGCCGATCGAGCAGGCAATTAGGAACAAATTTCTGCAACCATATATTTCTCGCTTCGGTTGTTGATGTCGCAATCGATATTTGCTTTTGAAAACCACGAGATCGGTTTTTTACTTCCTAAGAACTCGACATATTCCCGAGGTTGATTTTTAAATCTTCTTGCAACCTCCATAATCAGAATCGAGAATACCCACTAAGCTCTAGATTATCATCGATGGGTAGAATAAACCAAGGTTTATTGTTCCCTCGATACTTAAGAATCATTAGTCGCTTTCTAGGTGGTCGACCATTGATTTATTCAAATCTGCACATACACCTATCGCGAAAGTGATATCCGTCTTCCAAGGCAACAGTATAATAAAGATCCAATGAGAGCCCTATATTCTTCCGATTTGTTTTCGACCGCCCTCATCTGATCCATCTTGAATCCAGCCATCATAGGAATTTTGCTTCCTTTGCTATTTTGAATTCCAAACTTAGCCAAAATATTCCTAGTGTACTTTTGCTTGATGAATATCCCTTCCAACTTTGTTTAACTTGGAGACCTAGAAAGTAATTCATCCGACCCATCATGGACATCTCGAATTTCCCTCAGATCGGTTTGTTTGAATCTTTCACATAGTTCTTATTTGAGATCCAAGATGATGTCGCCCACGAAATCAACCATCGTAATATCTTCTCCATCTTCTATTCTCAATAAGGTTCGTCCATCGCCTTTAGTGAACCCACTTTCGATCAAGAATCGAGAGAGTGTATCATACCAGCTCATGAGTTGTTTCAAAATAAAGAGCTTTTCTTAAACGATACACTTGGTTGCCTTTTTTCAAAGCCTCGAGGTTGTTCGACATAAACTTCCTCCGCTAGTACCCCATTAAGAAAGCACTTTACGCCCATCCGATACACGTGAACCTACTGGGGAAGCATAAGTTTAAAACAAATTGATAGGTTTCAAAATGACGGCCGACCGTGCAAAGGTCTCATCGTAATCAATTCATTCGATTGTGAATACCCCTTAGCAACAAGTCTTGCCTTATTTCTCGTGATAACATTTTTCTCATCTCTCTTGTTCTTGAAGATCCATTTCGTGCCAATTACGTCTTTGATGGCACGGTTGCGTCTACTAGTTCCCATACTTCATTTCTCTCGAACTGCTTCGAGCTCCTCCTCCCACGGGTTAGAATCCGGTTTGGCTCTTGTAATCTTCCTCGACATTGTAGTAGGTTCCTTCATGTACGATATAACGACAATACACGGCACTTTCACCAATCGATGTCTAGTTTTAATTTTATCGGGGCGGGTTCCAATTATCGATCATTGGATGACCGTTATCCGTGTCCTTCGTTCGATTTGGCGGGTTTTTGAGAACATCGTCCGTTTACGATAAAATCTTATTACTAGTGATTGGGAGTGGTCAGGTTATGGTCCACTTGATAAGAACAAGTCTCACCGATGTTGGAATCATCATGTGCCGATGTCCGCTCGCGGAGAACTTCGAAGTTCCCCAACCGGATGGTTCGATTGTTACATCGCTCGGCTAATCGGCTTTTTCATCGACAGCTTGTTCGTACCTTAGGATCTGATTGATCCGTGAATCACCTAGATCCGAATGAAAATTGATACAGCTTGATCCTTTATCCTGATCGTTAGTCGATCCATTTTCCTCAATATCGCCGTCGTAGATCGTACTTTTGTTCCGGGAGGCATTTCTCTTGATCGTAAGATGCTTCAACAAAGGTTACATAGGTGTTTTCTTCAACAAGGGTTCGCTTTGTTGTAGACCCCGAAGGCTTTGCTAGATGAGGAATACCCTAGAAATATACCCTCATCGACTTAGCCTCAAAGGTCTTCAACCGACTTTTTCCCATTGTTGTGTGAAAACACTTGCACCAAAAACATGGAAGTAAGAAACACGAGGTTTTTTCGCCCTTCCACAGTTCATAGGGTGTTTTGTAAAGAGCTCTTAGTCAGAGACATCTGCTCAAGGTATAAGATGCAAAGGTTGATTGCTTCACTAAACGGTTTGGTATCGCATGTTCACTAACATTGTTCGAGCTTCTTTTCAGAGTTCTGCTTTCTCCGCTCGCAAATACCCCCATTCTGTTGGGCGCCCTCAGCACGATGTTTCATGTCAGATACCAAACTTAGAGCAAAAATCAGAATAAAGGAGTTCGTAAATTCGGCACCTTTATCCGATCCGATTTTTACTACGTGACACCCTTCTCATTTTGTAATCTTCTTAGTAGCTTCGAATATCTTGGTTGTCGCCTCATTCTTCTTATGTAAGAATATAACCCGTAAACTTGGAATAGTCATCCACGATTACGAGTGTATTTTATGTCCGCTTGAGACCGACCGGGTGTAATCGGTCCAAACAGATCCATATGAAGGCGGTTGCAAGATCTGTTTGATCTTTGGTCCTAAATTTTTGAACGGTTAATTGTTTTTCCTTCCCGACATGCAAGATATGTCCGCGATCCTTTGAGAACACTTCATTCGGAAGTCCTTCCACTAGAGACATCCTAGTTATCTTATTAAGAGTTTTAAAGTTCGGGATGGCTCATTCTTTTGTGAGCCCAATCGCTACTTTTGGAACTCTTAACAATCGTGCATGTATCTTGGACAACCGCTCCAATCACCGTGTAGATCGTCCCTTTTCTTGAACCGATTAGCAATATCCGAGCGGGACTCGATTCTTGATAGTGCATTGATCATCGAGAACTCAACATCTAATCCGCTTGTCGCAGAATTGAAACCGATAATAGGTTATGCTTCGCACCTTCCGACAAACGAGACTCCGCCATTTGTACATCATCATTCTCTAAGGTTCAACCCTTTGGTATAACCAAAGTTATCATCACCGAAGAGTACACGCGGCCTTTCGCTCTATGGTGAACCGAGGAGATGTTTGCTTCCAAATATGTGCCTTTGAGCATCCACTATCGATGACCCGTGAGATAGTTGCTTGCACACCTCCTTTTGTTGGCCGAAATCACGCTAACCCCGCAATCGGGATCAGTTTTAGGTACCCTTTTGATTGGTCCCGAGGGGTTAGGTTTGGATTTGGGGATCCATACAAAAGAAAGCACTTCTATGGTGATCACGATCGTAAGGCCCCATTTGTCTCCATACTGTCAACATAATCATACTTATCCTCATATGCTCGATTTGTATGATTACTTGTGTGAACCTTGATGACTTAGAAGACTTATGATTTACCTTTTTCGGTTTGTCTTCTTTTTATCCATGGAGGTTCGTCAAAGTCCACTAAATTTCTCTATACTATAGGTAGAGACACGCTACCATCAAAAGATTCATATCCTTTTCAGATAGATGGTTTTCGCTACTTTACACGAAGTATGCTTATTAAATGACCTTGATTGGTCTCGATTAGACTTCCCTTTTTTTGTAGGTCATCTTTTCGATTCCCGACCGTTGATCGTGTTGAGGTTTCTTCAAGAACCGGGTTCTTCCGTTGATTCCTCTACCGATGCTTTACCACTGGGGTCCATTTACGCTCCCTTTCGTTAGCACTTGCCTTACACCGCCTCAACCCCGGTCTCTTACCCCTATTAGATACAAGTTTAGCTTTTTGGTGTATCTTTTTAAATTCGTCCGATTACACCTTTACGAGATGAATCGGTCCGGGGCTTTTGAGGATGTGGAGGGTTTCTCATACCAAGTCCCTCCTTATCAATCTTTACTGAAAAATAGGCGTTCATGTCTTTAATCGGTTTGAGATGATTTTGAAAACATCTATTTTCTTACGCAGATTTTCCTCGGAGGATTTCTTTACTTTCATGCATCTCTAATAGCTCATCGAATTTTGCTTGCAAAGATTTTGAAGTCATCGCCTTTCTTTGTCTCGTTAATTTCCATCGTTTCTTTGATCTCGCTTCTGATCGAGCTTTAACCGAAATTTTAAATTCCTCGGTTACCTTTCCGGAAATGATTCGGTGATCTAAGTTCTAGAGGTTTTTAGAGATCATTTTTCTTAAGAAGTGATTATTTGATCCTCGGCTTATCATTCTCGGCTTCACAATAGCATAAGTTTCTAATGCATGGAGAGATCTTCAACAATTGCTTCGGTAGAGCCGCAGGTCAATCTCCCGGAGGTGTCTTTTAATGATAAGTGTAGAAGGTCGAAAGGGGTTTGGAGGTTACCTCGGACCGTCCTCCCCGCCATCGCGGCGAGTTCATTATCGTCGACGAGAATATCGATCTTCACTTTCATAAGTCGTGGCAATCGCCAAAAAGTCTTCTCTACGAGGAGTATCCGAGTCCTCGGAGGCGAGAGAATTGTCAATTCTGGCCGTGCATCGGGCAACCATAGCTCTTCCGTCTCTATACCGCTCTCTTTTGTTCCTCTTTCTTCCCTCTCTCTCGGCGTCCAAATTGTCACTATATAGTACTGCTTCTCCACAAATGAAGCACGCCTTGATCCACCGTTCCTTTCCTTCCAGAATCACTTCTTCAGATGACCTATCGGTGATTTCCTTTTCGATAGTAGTCGAGTTTCTTCTATCCGATTGGTTATCTCTTCCTTCCTTCGTCAATTATCTCTTTCCCTTTCATCTCTGGATCCCTCCGATCATCGGATTCGTTTCTTCTCGAGATCTATTGTCGATCTCCTATCTCGCCCTGGTATGTTGATAGTCCTTATAAAATCTTCGATACTTACCAAGTTGTATATCGACTTCTCAAGCTTCCTCGGTAAGCAACGCGATCCGCTTCTCGACTTAATATATTTTCCAATGGGTTCATTGGCCTTTGTTCTCTATCGTTGCCTTGAAAGCAACCGATTTTGAAGTCGAGGTTTCAAAGCAGGGCCTCGGCTCTTCATCACGACCTCTTTCAATCGGTCCTAACTTGTGAGCTTTAAGACTCAAGAACAAGCTACTAGGTTTCATTCTTGAAATGTCCCCGCAATCTTTGATTACCGTGACCTTCATGTCCCACTTTCTTGGTAGAGACCTTAGATCTTATAGTTGATATCTTTATCACCATCTCTACCAAGTTCTCGAAGCTTGTTTATGACATTGTAATTCTTCCATCGAGTTCGTTGATGGTTTCGTTAAAGATCTTCGTTTCTCGAACTTCACCAGGTTCGGGCTTGAAGACGGTACATCTTTTATCTGCTCATTTCCCTCGCAGATCTCAAAATGAGTATCCTACATTGCTTTCGCAGATTTGAGATACTTAATCTTCTTTTGGTGACCTTATCCATTGTCTTCATGATGATATGTCTTGCAATGGTGTCCGAGTATGCGCTTTTCTTTCTTCCGTGTCCATCGTATCGGGCTTTTTTCGCACAAGACTTCGCGGGAAAGTCCAGATCTCCTCCGGATCGGCAGGATTGTCGTAGTAAATGATGATGGGTCCTCTCGGCGACTTCCATCATTCCGCCAACGATCGAGCCTAGATGGTTGGACATATATATGGCCAACCGCATACTCATCAATAGAGAACTTCGGCAGATCATGATACATACCGGATGTGTTATCCATCTTTGAGTGATTTTGGAAAATGAATGAGTTTTTAAAACGGTTTTTCAAGATCATTCAGATGACCACAATGACACACGAGTCGTTAATCGGAAGAACCAACCGCCTCGATACCACTTGTAGGTCCTTAATCTGTTATGTGGAGGGTAAAGTCAGAGGGAGGTGGTGAATAGACTTAAAAAACTTTTCGTCGCGGATCGGTGTGCGAAAGCAGATAGCCCGATCAGAGTCGAAGTGAATCGATTTGGTTCGATAACCAACTTATCAACGCCGAAGGCGGTCGATTCGGTAACTATCGTGATTAATCGATGTGTCGGAAGCTTAAGTTTTACCGTGAAAACCAATTTGTATAAATCGATTCCAAGTTTTATCTTTTTAATCGATGACGTAAATCAAAGTCCCGATCGATCGATGCTTGGTGCAATCTGATCTTAACTTAGAATATGTATGCGCTTTAAGATTGTGCGATGTGAGAGCAGCTTAATCAAAGCAAAGAAGGCACACAAGATTTATAGTGGTTCGGACAAAACCATCCCCACGCCCACTCTTCCCTTTCACAAGGGCACCAACTTAACCGATTTTAACCGATCGATTTAGATTAGTGTGTTAGTCCAACACAAGACACCAACAGATGTTTTAAGAGTTCTCACTCAACCGATCCCAAATCAAGATTAGAAACCCTAGATCGAATCTTGCTAAACAACTTATCCTAACTCGGGGTTTTGGGTAAGATTGTTGAGGTTCCAACTATGAAATCTTTTTCATGATAAAATTTCGACTGATAGCTAGATGAAAAGATTTCTTGCTAAGAACTTATGGGATGAACACAATATAAAATAAGCTTGTAGTTGTGTTCTTCGCAAGGAAATCGTATAGTTTGAGCTTCTTGATTATGTTGTTTGTCCAAGCATTTCCGTGTTTCACTCAAGTGTGATCCCATATTTATAGACCTTGAGATCAAAGAGCCGTTGAGAGCAATTTGAATCTCGGGCTATTTTAGTAGAAGTTCTTGAGCTTGATGTGACGTGCTTCAGAACGGCATGGGCCGAAAGATTATAAGCCGCTTTGAGAGAGCAACATCGAATCCCGCGAGTATCGCTCTCGCTTCATACGCGTTTCTTCCTTATCGATGAAAAGCCTTGCTTTGCGCTGTTGTTCCTCCAACTAAGGTTTGTATTCATCTTGTTTAGATCGCAGACGTATGATAAGATAAAACATCGGCCATCTTATGAGTCGATCCGATCAACCCCGAATCGATCCCCACCGATGAAATCTTCGGCGCTTCGCCGACTTAGCTAACCGGGCCGACTCCGGCGATGTAGGTCTTCGTCTTATCTTCGAAGTCATCCGATCTTCTAGTATAGAGGTTTGAGCTTCATGACTTCCCATTTGAATTCCGATCCGACAAGATCGATTCGACCGATCTTTTACGTTACGGTTTAGCGTTATCGCTCATTTTATATCGCTCTTTCTTCGATTCTTCCTATTGATTCGACCTTACATATCGAGTTCCCCTCAATATGTGACCTATCTATTACATCGGTTTTTCTATACAATCATTATCAACTGGTCTCCTATAGCAAGAATAAACATCGATTGACCTAACAGTCCGACATTGGGTCCTATTACATGTGATTTTGGAACTTTCATCAAAACTATAAATTTCCCAACATTCCGCTTTGAAACCGGGGAGGTTGTTCCACATAAACCTCTTCTTTAAGCACACCGCTTCAGAAATGCACTTTTCACATCCATTTGATAGATCGTGAACTTCATGTGGGTTATATATGCAAGAAACAATCGATGGCTTAGTCTTGCAACTGAAAAGGTTTCATCATAATCCAAGCCTTTCTTAGGGAATAACCTTGTGCAACTAAATTTCCTTGTTTCTCACAATGTTGTTGTTTTCATCTTTTTATTCTTGAAAACCCACTTGGTTCCAATGACATTGTGCCTTTTTCTCTCTATCTACCAACTCCCATACTTCATTCCTTGAGAATTGATTCAAATTTCATCTTCATAAAGAAGAATCCAATGAGAATCTTGTGAGCTTCACCAATCTCAACTTCTTCTTTCTCCGATAGGAAGCAAACGTAATAGTGCACTTTCACCATGGAACCTTCTTGTTTTTAACACCTTCAGTTAGATCACCCACAATCGACTTGTAGGATGATGACTATCTAACCATTTCCTTCTTGATGTTCCCCTTCAATAGTATCCTCAACATTTGAAATGTTAGTTCAAGAATCAAGAAACTCGTGAACAACAAAAAAGGAGAAAGGGAATCACCTTCCTCATGGAAATTTATTCGTAACATTGTCGAGACATTTGTTCCCCTTTGGTTGAAAGATTCAGATTTGCCTCACCGTGACCACATCTTCATTGCATCACATACCCGAGTCCGAACCGTGTCTGCTCGTATGGTCACCTTTTGAGTGTTGGTTTTCCGAGTCTCACCATCCCCGAAGTTCCATCCCCGAACTTTTATCCGAAGTCCGAGTCACCCAATCATAGGATTTGACCGACTTCTTCTTTTCGATTCAGGATGATTTATCTTCGCTTTCAGTTTAATCTGTGAACCTCTTAGTCGATTCATCTGGATCATGTTTCTCGCTTTCTTCAAACACAAGTAGATTCATCAAAAACGACATGAGGTGTTTCCTCCACAATAAGAGTCCTGGTGTGTAAAATCGAAGATTTATCGACTTCCGTAATATCCTAAGAATATTCCTTCATCGCCTTTCCTATCAAACGTTTTCAACCGATCTTTACCATTATTGTATGAAACACTTGCAACCAAACAAACAATACGAAAAGAAAGAAACAAGAGGCTTCCTTTCATTCCAAAGTTCATAAGGTGTTTTGCCTTGACTCTTGGTCAAGATGGATCCTGCTCGAGAAAGTAGCATGCAAGGTTGATGATTTTCAAATTTCAAAATCTTTTAGAATATAAACATTATCATTGTCCTTAAACTGCTTTTCAGAGTCATGTTCCTTCTTTCAAAGAACACCATTTTGTTGAGGGTCCTCCTTGGCAACCGTGTTTCATGAGAAATTCCATTTGTTGCATAATAATCGATATAATATGATTTATAAATTCGCCTTTGTCGATCCGATTTTGACCACACTTTATTCTTTCTCAACTTCGAGCCTTTTGAGAATTTCCTGCAGCCTTTATCCGAGTCTCTTTCTTAATGAAAGAATATGACCCAAGTATATCTTGAGTAGTCATCAACTACTACCAATGTGTATTTCCTCATTAGTGCTTATTGGTGTTATAGACCAAAAGATCCATATGTAGTAATCAAGTATTCTCACAAGAGACACTTCTACTTTGCTTTTAAATGATGCTTTTACTTGTTTTCCTTTTCGCATGCATCACAAATATGTTCCTCATCAATACTTCATTAGAACCCCTCTCACAAGAGCTAATCTTGCAAAGCTTGTTCAGGTTTTGAAATTTAGGTGATTCATTCTTTATGCCATAACCAATCGGGTATCCGTGGAACTTTTAGCAACTAAACATGTATCTTTTAGAGCCGAACTCAATCGCCAAAGATACACATTCCCTTTCTTGTACCAAACAAGAATACTTTCGGTGATGTATCATCTTTCACAAAACATAAGTTCTTAGAGAACTCAACATTAAAACCCTTATCACAGAATCAATAATTGAAAGCAAAGTTATGCTTCAATCCGTAGACATATATGAAACACTATGGATATGAACCGAGTCGATTTCCAAAGTTCCATATCCTTCATGCCTCCCTTGAGTTATCTCCAAAAGTGATCTCAGGGGCCTCTTTGTTCAACATAGTCAATGAGTATCTTCTTGTATCCCGTCATATGTCTTGAACATCCACCGTCGAAGATACCATATCGAGGGAGCTTTTTCATCTCTGCTCATACATTGCCATGTGATCTTTTAGTCGATTCGGTGCCCTTGTTTTCCTCCCTCAAAAATGATCAATTCTTTGGTATCCAATTTGTGTGGTCCTACAAGGTTAGATGTACCTTCGGAATCCAAATCGGCCCCGACAACCCTAATCACTTTAGAGTGGCTAATTTGTCTTCCATAAACATCAACATATACGTCCACTACTCCGGTGCCTTTAGTTTTTACGGCAGATATGTGTGTGCTAGCTTTTAGCATGAACATGTGCCTTTAATTCTTCTTTGTTCGGGCCTTCATTCGTGATGCTTAGGCTTTTTGTGCGGCCAGGCCTAAATCTTTGATGACTTCGGGTTCGACTTAACCTTTACCCTTAGGCAAGTGGGGTTCGAGGGTTGTGCATCTTTACCGAATGGTCTTTCAAAGATCTGAGGACTTGTTCTCTTGATTGAGAATGTCTCTGGCGAGTGTTTCTCATCCCGAGATTCTCGATGGTTCAATGTGGAGCCTTTCAGGTTTGCATTCTTAGCCCGAGGCTTTGAAGTACTTGCACGAAATTTTCAATCGCCCGTTTTCAGTTTTCTAGCCTTCACCGAGGTTTGGGCTTTAACCTCGATCATTCGCTTTTTTTGGAAACCATAGGCCCTTTTCCCTTGTCTACAACTCAAGCATTACTTGATTTTGAAGTGAGGGCGCCATTTGGGTTTTACAAAGATTGTCTTTTGCTACTTGATGCGAAGATTCAGATGACCTTGTGAGGTTCCCCACGAATGTATCCTAATCTATATTTTATAGTGGCGCATCTCTGGTAACTGCAATTTCATCTATTACATTAGATGCTTTATTCAATAGAAGTTAACTTTTTACATGCACTATCCTCACAGATTCTGTAGAGTTTCATGCTTCTCGAGAGGTCATTGAACTTAGTTACGATTAGCTGAATCTCTTCAAGGATTTCTCTAGCTTTTGATTAGGGTCATTATCAGCTTCTCTTTCACCCAGAGTTGTACTTCTGAACATCCATTCATCGGTGGCTCCCATTAATCGAGAAAGTGATTTCGGTATTACAGAGTCTTTCCATTTTAGATTTTCACTTTTCGGTTCCTTATTCGCTCTTGGAGTTCTATTTAGCGCCTTGCAAAACAAAGATAGTCCTTCATCGATTCTCAAAAGAATCCATCAGTCAAAATGACTTTTTCGATTGAACTTGAAAACTCTTGTGCTAGTAGGAGCAACAACGGAGAAAGAAGAGTTTACCTCCTCAATGTCCATCGACAGATATGTCATCACTTTCAATGCCTAAGAATATCTCATCCTAAGAGCTAGATCCCTCCTCGAGTGTTCTTCTTCCGCAACCATGGCCTTTTTTGCTAGAAACTTCTTGTCTCTTTTAGCTTGCCTTCTCTTCTCTCCCAAGACTCAAACGGACAATCATCTTTGGAAGTGACCTTTCTTCCGCAATTATAAAGATCCGTTGGTATCATCATCCTCATCACTTTATTCCTTGGACTTGGAGTCCTTCTTTTTTCAGATGAAGATCCTTCAAATTTCCGTGTCCTTTCTTCTTCTCGATTGACTACGTCACCGTTTCTTTCCGTACCGCTGGTTCTGCTAGAATAACTGTATTTTCCAAATCTACTATTAAGTCCATTAAACCTCCTTGCCATCGATCTTGGCTTTTCCTCAAGCTCATCCCTGATTTTTTGGCATGGGGGTTCTTGACTCTCTAGTTTTACATGTTTTTATCTTTTGGCTTTTAAAGCCACATTCTTACTAGATGATGAATCATCTTTGCCGTCAACCTTTTGGATTTCTTATCAATTACAAATTCATAGGCCTTGACCAGAGAAAACTTGTTGGTATGGCATTGAATTAATGTTCTTGGTGTTTTCAATCACCACTTCATGAATATCCCATTTCTTAGAAAGACCTCTAAGAATTTTCAATGCAACTTCTCTTTTTGGATATTTCTTTCCAAGTGCATTTAGATCATTCATGATGCTAAGTGAATCGACTTCCAATTTGTCTATTGATTCACCATCATCCATTTCAAAACTATCAAACTTTCCAATTGCCACTTTGAAAAGTTTGTTTTCTTTTATATGATCATGGCCTTGCACATTATAGCCAGTGTATCCCAAATCTCTTTTAGCAAAGATTAAGTTGAGAGATCATTTCCATCACACCATCATCAATCAGATATTGTATAATTAGGGTCTTTTGCAATGTAGTCTGGATTGACTAACTTTCTCTCCTCCGAGTCAGTTGGTCATCGACTTAGGAAATTCTTTCTAGGATCAAATCTCTCATCTTCATTTCCTCCGGATTCACCACAAAGAAATTGGAATGGTCCTTGAGAGACCACTCTCCACATACGCTCATGTTTGGAATACGATGAGTCCTGCATTCTCGCCCATAGATCATGGCAGTTCTCCAATCGAGAACATGAGAAGTTTTTTTCGAAGACATTTTTATCCGATCTTTTGAAAAGAAAAAATTTTGACAAATAAGATCGGATTGAGATAGACCACAAGCATTTTGAAAATAAAACTTTTGTCAACATCAAAGGGTCAAGTTGAACCAACGCCCGATACCAACTGTTGTCCCGGTCGAAAATTCAGTCTTTACGTGGTATGAGGGGGAATACACGGTTCATGTTTTAAAACTTTTTCTTACCGAGGTCACTTGGGTAAGATAATCTCAAGATTAGGTTCGAGAAGCGCGGATCGCTTCCGAGTCAAAGTCTACCGAGATGTGATCTCGAAGCCGCCGTATACCCCGATAATCCCAACCGAGTCACGAGTGTCGAGATCCCGAAGAGTTGCTTGGATCAGATAACTAACTTATCAATCCTCGGAAGAGAGTTCAGTTTGGTAACTATCTGTTCTACCTATTTGATGGTCGGAATGGTTGGCCCTTTAGTTTATACTGTTTTAAGCTTTCTTTTGAAAACCTTTCCCTTTTATGAAATAGTGATTAGGCCGTGATTCACTTATGCAACTTGATTGATTGATTCCAACCCGAATATCGGAAAATATGCTTTCAAAATCAAGTCAATGCAAATGATTAAGCACATATAAGAAAAAGTAATAAACAACACAACAATTATAGTGGTTCGAGAGACTCAAGCTCCTACATCCAATCTCTCGATCCTCTTCGAAATTCACTATCAACCGAGCTTTACGACTACCTCGCGTAGTTTACTTTACTCAACTCGCCCCGAGTTTTAGACTACTCCACGTGGTTTACTTTCAACCCCACCTTGAGCTTTTCTACTACGCCGTTATTTAACACTCAAACACAAACAAGCTTTTCGAACTACCCTCTGTAGCTTACTAACTTCTCCTCTAGAGTTTTCTCGACTACTCGCGTTGTTTACTAACTCTTCAACTCTTCTCACCAACAAACACTCCAACTACCTTATCAAGGGTTTGGGATTTCTCAGTTAGTTTCCAACTAGATGAGATATCGCTACAATGAAGCACAAATGCAAAGGGTTAGGATATCTCGACTAAGCTTTCGATAATTCTTATCAAGCTAGGCTTAGTATAGTGAGCTCTCTTCAATATAAAAGCACTTGGGAAATTCTAAGTTTTTCGAGGTGCTTTAACTTTTTGCAAGAATAAGTTTGAGCTCTTGAGTTGAGTATAAATTTCCGTAACCTTACAAATGTAGAGGGTCACCAAAAGTTATAGGCATACACCAAGTCCTTTGAAAACTATCCGAGAGATAACCGTGAGTTTCCTTATGGTGTGTGAGAGGAAATATATTTAGGTTTGAAACTCCCTAACACGTTTTTAGGTAATAGCTTTTCATGTAGCCTACCTTCACGTTTGCGGTCTGGAACTTTTGTACATCCGACATCTTTTACAAAATACACATCCTCACCGTCGGTGTCGAGATGGCATGCTGTCGTCTTCCTCTTTTGACTTTTGTTCCAGCTAAAGGCAGTATACCTTCAATTCATTTTTCGTTACAAACTCAGTTTGATATATAACCTTATCAACACTTCCACTTAGTTCCTCATTCTGTGATTAATGTTCGCAGATATCTATTTCAAGAATCGCGATCTTTTTCAGATTGTGATCCTTCAGATAGATATATTCAAAATACTTTGAATATTCATAGTTCTGAGATTCAAGATTTTATCGAGTCTTCTGTGACCATCGTGCCTTCAATATTCTCGATCTTCAATCTTCTACCTGCCTTCGAAGTCTTCCGAGTCTTCTCGGGTCTTCCGAGTCTCGTAGTCTCGAGATACCGACCGACATTACGCTTTAGTTCTGGGCCTCATTACATCGAGTCTTCAAAAGATCTCGGCCTAATCAGTCTTCGAATACTTCATTTACATCAAAACTTCGCCTTCGTAAACATACCGAGTTCTTCTAGTCTTCAACCTATCATGATCTATATCTCACGACTATACATTTTGCGATAACATCCTCG